>NNCF01131391.1:151196-203628 GCA_002313205.1 Laupala kohalensis | reverse complement strand
TTTTTTGCTTAAAATTACAAACATATTGACATTCTATTAGTATTATAACTCGCAGCCAACTTTTTATCTTATCTAGGAACTTTTGCTGAAATTTTTGAATCCGCCTCTGCCTTAGGGCCCTTGATCGGAATTGATGGGATGGTCCCTTGCTTGCTTCCGGAGAGTAAATTAGTTTTTTTTCTTCCACGTGGTCATACGCAGTTTGTACTGTTTTTTGACAATAAATAAATTTATATAAATTTAACTGTGTTAACTAAGATTCGGAATGCGTAACACAATTTGCTTAATTGGGAATTCAGATTGTCAACGTGACAATTCCATTTGACGTTGACTTGAATATGGAGACCTAAGAATTTTGTATTCGTAACAGTTTTTAATTGTCTTTTGTTTAAAGATAGAGAAAACTGGGGTAAAGATTTTGTGATACTATTGTGGAATGACATAGACACAGTTTTGTCAGTGTTTACAATGAGACGATTTACATGGAACCAAGTCGAAAGGTTAGACGAAACTTTTTGTGCGTTGGCGTGTTTACATAGTAAATTAGTGTCATCACTAAAAAAATTCATTTTGCAATCTGATGTGGATGATGACATGTCGTTCACACACAATAAAAAGAATATAGGACCGAGAATTGAACCTTGAGGTACTCCGCAAGTAAGTGGCTTTGTTTCTGAAAGACAACGCTGAAGTATTTTATTTTTTGTATAGGATATTTCGACCTGTTGGTATCTCTTTTTTAAATAAGAAGTTAGCCATTGATGTGGAAGTCCACGAATGCCTAAAGAATGCAATTTGGAAAGGAGAATTCCGTGATCGATGACATCGAATGTCCTGGATTAATATTCCGAATTCCATGTGGTTATGAGTTAGAAACTCTCTTCAAATATTAGCTGAGATTTGTTGAGAGAATTTTCCACGTTGAATGGTCGAAGGAACACGCGTTGCAGAGTGACAAGGACAGATTAAAGATTTCCCTTCAGTCCTCTTATCACCTGCTCTAAATTATCTTTATTTTATTTGGAGTACACTTCGTGTTTACGTTAATATTCACAGAGCAAGATACCATATTCAGCCAACGTTTTTAATTAACTGGATTTGATTGTTTACTTATGAAAAAACTCGGATTTAAAAAATAATTATTTCTTGTTTTCTTCATCTTTTGACAAACTGAGTAAATTTTAATAAAATGAGTTTGAGTATTATGTAGTTTTCTCCGTTCTTAGTAACTCTTTATGAAATAAACTTGGTTATTAATAAAATGGGATTTTTACTCTTTCAGATAATGACTTTTGCTCAACAGTTTCGTAAATATATTTTTAGTTGAGGGAAATATTGTTAAATATATCGAACTACCTTTATATGAACTCTTCATAATATTTATATATTGTTGGTCTATCTCTGTCATATAGTATACTTAACTGCAATGGTTTAAAGTGAAAATAACTATTATTTCTTCTTGAGTCTGCATTCCTGAAACGTTTCTTCCAGATTTACTTTTTTTTCGAGATAAAAATAATTTCAGTTTTTTTAATTAACACTCGTTTAAAATATGCAACTTTATTAAAAAACATGAAAAATTGATCAATTAATAAAATGTTTACATCACCTTTTTATAACTCTTTGTTACAACTTATGAGATACGGAAAGGGTCATCACACTTTGCAATTACCTCTCTAAATATCAACATATTTCATAGTTATTTCAAGATTCTTGTAATCCCCTGGTATTCATTTCCTCTTGTACACTTATCCATTTTCAATTTTTACAAATTAAATGAAAGACTAATATTCTCCTACTCTAAGTTTTGTTTTGCGATGTAATTACCCAAGATGACTCCCATACCAACAAGTTTGCCTTCCATGAAATGTTTTTATATTTCTTTTAATGTCAATCTTTCCTAGCATATCGTGCTTTCTACCAGAAAAATATCATATCACATAAGAAACTCAATGTCTTATCACAGTTTTTTAATATAAACATTCGAATGTATTGAAGAAAACATTGTAAAGGCAAATATTTGACTTGACTATTCATCAGAAGATTCCTCATTTAAAAATTCAATTTTCTTAGGCAAATGCTTTTTTTTTTTGATTTAGGAATCGGATATCGCATTTGGCGTATATAGCACGTCGCGATAATGTCGTGATGTGCTAAGTAGAACAGCAGAAAAGCGGATCATGGCGCTTCATAAGGTTAACGCAATCGCCTAGTTGCACAGACCTTTCGGACATGGAATTTCTCTTCGTTGAAATCATACTCCTTCCTTCTTGGTTTCTTTTATAGAATATGAAAGTAAAAATATGCGATACATATAACTATTCACTTTTACCCAGTTGAATATGAACTTCGTGTTTTGCCATATAATGAAAATTTGTAGATACTTTCTCTTCGAGATCGATGGAATCAAATCTCGAAATTAAAGATTCGTTCATAAAAGATGACTCTTATGAGGTGCCCACCTGGTGAGAAACAAGTGAGTCACGTCCAAGCACAATATCAATGGGCCATTGACTTCGCTGACCTCCAAAATTTCTCTCAAACTAGTTTTGCTCTTGGAGATGTGGGATTAAAATTCACGAATCCTGTTTCCCTCGCACGACATTCATCAAGATCAGTTGTCGTTATCACGTATTGAAGAATTAAGGGCAATTTCGAACACCAATTCCTCATTACGAATTCCAACACGATCTGGGTTGCTAGTCCATTCCCTGGATTGTTGAAAAAGTGGTCGGGAAAAGACTTCAAAGATATGATCTTCATATGTTTGAAACGTTGTGACGCATTTGAGGACTAAAGTAAGTGGATTGGTAGCATTATTTGGTTCAGGAACTTTCTCAAGAACCCGATATTTTTTCCTGAACCTTCAGAAAAACTGACGAGAAAGTTCAGTATTTCTATCCTTCATATTCGCGGCTCCGGTGTTCAGTTCAGGATCAGGACCTCGCTATTCATCGTGAGAAACTATCCTGTTTCTTCAATAGTAATTAAATCGGATAAAGTATTTCTTCTTCAAAAAAAACATGTCATAGAAAAATGTAATAACAGTTTGCATTTGCAAGTAGCAACAGTTGTATCCCGTGTAACAGCTTATTTTCTTGACAAATGTTGTTCCTCGGAATATTTTTCTCAATTAATTTCTGATAACTGAGGAAGTGCTGTTTACAGATGACTCCGATAAATTTATGTTGTAATCTATTAGTTACTATTTGTCTACATTTTATTATATCACACAACCTAAGATTGCTGTGATATGTATATTTTAACATACCTACATTTTATTTCACGTAGCTTTTTGTATTGGCCTAAATTGTTTCCAATGCAAATTTTGGAACTGATAAAAAAATACTCATGCATTAATTTTATATTTTACTTGTATGATTTATTCTATCAACTGAAGGCCTATATAATAAAAAAAACCTGTAATTTTTTTCTCGACGCAAAAATCCACCGGAAGCACAACGTTTTTTCCCTTTTCTTCCGATTCATTTTAATCCCTCCAACTTCCACACTTCCAGCGATACTTCCTTCTTTCTTTGTATTCGCAATTCGCTTGCAAATGGTGTGGAGGAGCATTGGGTAGACTCTGCAGGCTCAAAATTTGCATCATATTGTGGTCATCTATATTAAACGACAAAATGATAATCCTAAGATTGGTTTCTTTTTGTTTAGATTAATTCATACTTTCTAAATGCAATACGCAGCAGTTATAAAAGCACTCTTAGGATGATTTCGCATAAATGTTTCCCAACTAATAATGACAAATAAGTGTTACCTAACGCATTAAAGGCAAGATCTAGGAGAGATAGAATTACTGAATACTTTTGTACAGGCGGAAGAACGTGTAAAATGTTACATTTACCCTTTATTTACATAGTGTTTTACTTTTTTCTTTACACTAAACTGGAAGGAATTATTGTTTTTCGTATGCTTAGTAGTTTATCAGAAATACCCTGCAATTTTCAGGATTACATGGATCAGTAAGGTTCACTAAATATTTTTATTCGTACCTTAATTAGATAATATTAAAATACAAATGAAAACCATGTCACTTATCATTCTGTACTAGTAGCAATGTGTTTATTGAAAAATAGGATTTTTTGGAGTCGAGAAAAATATACTGGTTTCCTATTAGAGGAACGGTGTAGTAATTGTGGGAATGGTATTCCGTATTTCACGGATGGGATTTACAAAAATTCGTGGAATAAAACACTTTGTTGACATTGAAGCAGTGGAAGAAAGGGTGTATTTCACTGGATTACTGTGTACATAAGAGAAGGATTCATGACGACAACATTCTCATCCGTTGATCTTCGCGCCTACGTGTATGTTGTTGTAGAAGCAGTCGTTACTCTCAGTGGCCATCGCTGCATTACCCGAACACCTGCAGGCATAACACGCATCAGTTGCAGACAAGGATCTGGAGAGCCAGAATTGTGTGAATTAACAAATTCTCTTAATGTGTTTCTGTCGGATAATGACAGTCATATCATGTGTATTTTTTGTCCCCCCTTATTCTTTGTCCCTCCCTCATTTTTTGCCCCCACGATTTTATGTTTTGATGTATGTTTTGATATATTGTAATTCAGGAGGGTCTTTAGTGGGTAGGGTCGAGTCATTCGGAGAGTCCCACACGCAGGGAGAGTCATGTTGGCTCTCCCTAGTGCGTAACTGCATTTTCCCTACTTGTACAAGTTTTTCGGGCTCCAATGACCTTTGATGTCGACATGAGCCGTAAAGCCCCACAAAAATTATCATCTTCGAAAATAGTTAAAATATTTTGAATGGTCATTTTGTAAATAATAGCGACTAGAAATGACAATCTAATTCGTAACAAAAAAGTTCTTTACGAAGAAAGTAATTTAAAATGTGAAATTTCTTAAACTACGTTCGTTAGTACTATGGCCTGGCATTGGCCTGAATTCCCATGAAGTAGTTCACAATGACTGACAGATCGATAATGGTAAACAACTTTTAAAATATCTATTCAGAATTCCCGATGTTTAAAATTAAATACAAATTTCGAATACAATTTAAAAAATACACGAATTTAAAAGATAAATTATCCTTCGGAAACAAGCAAGAAACCATCCCATGAATTCCGATCAAGGACCCAAGGACAGTAGCGGATTTAATAAAAGTTATCCAATTATTATGCGAAAATGAATTGTAGATATCATGTACAGTAAAATTCGAGATTAATAAAACAAAAGTATTAATGACATTCCCACCCAGGAAAATATGTCACTAGCCGAAGAAAAAGCGAAGAAAAACCCGAGTCAGGATGGGGAGGTATATGAGTTTAAGCCGCTTTTACACGATTCAAGTAAACAGTCATTAAAATGGAATGAAACCACTGATTAGGTGACGTGTCAAATATTACGTACCTGGCCGGCATTCTTCGAAATGCATGCCTGAAGTTGCGCACCAGCCTCGCATATATCTGGAGCCGTGACTACAAAAAACAAAAATTCATCCAGTTATATAATTCTTACATGAATGTTTAATATCATTTGTCAGAAGTACTCAATTTCAATTGTTATTGTTTTTTAGGACATTATAATTTTAGGATTCTTTTTTAATTTCACAACATCCATTTCACATGTATGAAGGAAGCTGGAATATATGTGTGATATCACTTACCGGTCTTGGCACATGATTCAATGGCTTTTCGGGCGATTTCCAAAACTTCTGCATTATCCTTAAATTGTTCTTTAGCCATCTCAATACCTCTCTCCTTCTTGAACATTCCACCCTCAAGCTGTACATAAACATAATCGAAATTTAATTCAAACATAAATGTGAGAAAAGAACATTCATGAAAAAAAAAGTAGTTTTTCATAGAGCGAAAGATTATTGGAAAAAGACGTGACGAGTATATGACCATAAACTAAAAAATAACACTTACCAATCCATCGCTGGAAAACACACAGCCCAGGAAGCACTGAAACAAAGTGTACATGACTAGTATTAATTTCATAAAATTCTAATTTAACTTTTATCTAATACACTAAACGCTATATGAAAAGTAATTTCATATGAAAATAACAGAGAAATGTTTGTTTGTTTTGTTTTAGAAATAGCATTAAATGGGACAGAGTTAAAGTTAGTTGTACGGTCCAGTGTAACCGAAACTAATAGTCATTCATAATTCATGACTTACGATCTTCTTCGGACGAGCAGTACAAATTTTTTGTGATCCAAAGTTCACAACGTTTCGACTCTCGTTTGAAGTCTTCGTCAGATGCTGCAGTCATTAATTTACTTCAGCACTTTTGATTAAGTTCACTCGACGGTTTCTAGACGTGAGAGTACAGTAGAAACTCAATAGAAGGAAATAACCAGCTGCGAGAAGCGAGACGATAATTTTGTCGTGTAAAACGGTTACTCAACGGGTAGCTTTAATGTGTGGGAACACAAAATGGAAATACGATCTTTTCATGTTAAAAATTGTGTACTTAACTATAGTCTTTAAGTTTCTTTTATTGTAAACATCTGAAGAATCATCCATTTATACACATCTGAAGACAATAGGAAGATGAAAAGAGGTGTTTTGGTACTTTCCACGTCTTTGTTTGCAAGTTGTTGAACCGAATGATGAACCGAAAAACATGATATATTAATTGAACTCACCCAGTGACGCCTATGCTCAATAAACTATTCATTACAACGCTAATAAAACTGGTATTTATAAGTATTATCTGTTTGGCGAAAATGAAGCAGTCTGTTAACTCGGTAACTTACTAATTGAACGTGTGCGAAATGTCAGGAATGTTCGCAATTCTTGAATATTCAATCAATGTTGCTATTTCTGAGGGGGAATTTGTGCATACATTGCTGATTTTTTTAAAACTGGAACGGAATAATGTGAGAAAAAAACGGAATGATTTAGGGAAATTTGATAAGAACTGCAGAATTATGAACGTAAGGAATCTTTTTTTAAAATGAAGCTTTAGGGCTCGTCATCATCGAGGTCATTAGAGCCCAGGTAAGGAATCGATTGAGAAAAAAAAAACTATATCCCTATATCGTAAGGAATCGATTGAGAAAAAAACCTATATCCCTACGACACGAGGCGGGACGTAAACTACCCTGGATGTGTTTCCTTTTTACTAGAAGGTAAAGCTGGGTTTGCGGCTAATCCGATAAGTGTTAATTCCGCAATAATCAGAGAGGTGTGTCAAATTATAATTTCCCTCTCGAAAGTTGACCATTGAATAAAAAGCAAAGGATTAATGGTCACTCATTGAACCCGAGAAATACTCCACATTTCGTAGTTAATTTTGAAAATAAATCTGAAGATAATATATCCTTTCTCCGAACAACTTATTTGATGATGTGTTGTTATAACGTTTATTGGAGTGTGTGTCAACAGGATTCATCGTCTTTTCCTGTGAAAGTGCGTGAGACTCCTACAACATATCAGCATGTTGCGACCGCTAATGACCTGTTGATATGTTCAAATAGGTAAAGAGGCAGGATAATGTTCACATCAGCTACAATAATAATTATGTACGTTCTGTGATACAACGCATACTTTCTAATATGTCCTAAAATTCAATCTGCTGTGTAATTTCGTTCAATGTTTTTCAGACGCAGAAAATATCATTGCGATAAAAAACTTGTTCCATATAATGAAGAATTTTGGTTTGAAGGTATTCGATGCATAGATAGACATGTGTATTTATTATCTACTTTTATATACCCGAAATAATAATTTTTTCCCAACCCTTGATTACATTGCATTTCCGTAACAAAAAACCGACGAGTACGTGGCACCGCGGAAGATACAATTAATTCAGTGAGAAAACTATTTTATCGTTCGTGGTCGTGGGTGCGACTTCACTTCCTTAAACATTACTTTCCTGACAGCAACAGAGCGGAACAGATCCAAAAGAAAGTGCGTGAGCCGCGTATCACACATGGTGAACGCCTGATGCGGCATTTGTTACAGAATGTTCGGACGACGCGCAAGGTACAACGCAATTCGCTCTCGGGACTCGGAACGGATTAGTATTGAGCTCACCTTCTCGTTGTTGTTCTTGGGTCCCTCGTGGAAAATATTCGGGACAGCAGCTGCAAGGAGAGGACGAAGGTCAGTCACAAATATTTATTTTTATATCATTTGCTAAGTGAGTTCCCTCGAACGACTGAAATTGCGGTCCCCACAACCGCCCTGGCGAAAATTTTCCTCGGAGGGAGAGACGTGAGAACGAAGTGACAAATTCCTGGGGTGTAAATAAAGTTAACTAAAGCAAGTGAGAGTAAGTTCTAGAAGTGTGTGTAAAGTGAGCAAGCAAAGTTTTTTTTCAAGTGTGAGCAAGTCCCTACGACGTATAGATACGATAGTACTGAATTTGAATAAGTTTTAAATACTTGGAGGGTATGTTTTGCCTTGTTGCCTCTAGGAGCGTTGTATTCAAATTTACAAAACGAGAGTTACGTGGGGAAAACGCACTGATAAAAAAGGAACGGATCATTATCGTATTTTGAATGGGGTGACTTATATTTGTTTCGAAGACAAATTATTGTGCGTTCTTTTACGTAGTCACCCATTGCCATTTGTAATCTTCGACAATTATTTATCTCGTTGGTCATCGAGTGCAAGAGAGCTGCATCAAGAAGAAGAAATATTTTGAATATTAGAATGTTAGTTGTATATGAATTTATTTATATTGTCAACACTCATGAAACCTTAATGTAATGAGAAAATTCCTGAATCCAAATGTGTAGTTTTGTCACGCACGAAGTTCATTGCGACATTTCAAAGAAGCAGAATATCCTGAAATTATAATTACAATGGAATTGAATAAATAATACTTGCCCTCATCGATGTTCTTCTCTTTCCTGCATTTGTCCATGCTCTCTTTCATCCGCTGCGTTGGTTCAGCATCCGTCTGTAAACAAATACAAATTTTGTGACTAGTTTTTACAATTATTTTTTTCCCACACATCATCAAAATCAATGTCATTCATACTTCAGTCATTTCAATTCAAATTGTTATTACATTTGGTTGGTACTATTTATAATCGAAATAAAATAAATGGATAATACCTCAAATAACTTCTTTTACAAATATTAAATTCCCCACTGCCCTCGGGGCTCTTGATCGGAATTGATGGAATAGTTACTTCTGGCGAGTTTCTGGAAAGTAATTAGTTTATTCCATTCCCCCTCATACGCAGATTACAATTGCTTTTTGACAATATAAACTTATTTATCCACTTATTTTCATTTCTAGTGTGAATGTTCTCACCGTAGCCTCATCCCTAGCAACCATGCTAGCCGTTCGGATTTGCTGCATTTAGCCAGTTCTACAAAAATTATCAGAACAGTAATAATATAACTTTTTGTTCTGTTCTCTCCGAGAAAGAAAATAAGACATCTCACGAATTTCAGGTAAAATTGGTGTTACACGTCGTGTGTGTACACCAAACAATGCGTAATTATTCGTTGCGACTTAAAAAACATAAATCGCGCTGGAAATCAACGGAAATCCAACCCCATCGAAATCACAAGTACCCTTGAGAGTGGTCCATGAATCACTAAACGCAAAAATCACCGAATTTTAACACCTCCTTCCACACTTGAAACGATATTATCTCTTTCTATTTTCTTTAATAATTTGCTTTGAATTACAAATTAATTTTGAAGAATAATGACAAGAGCAAGGAAATTTCTTAGTCTCGTCTAAGACAGAATTTTACTTCCGACTCGGCGTATAAGCCCACCCCAACTACCTGTTTGAACAGAGAACATACAATTACACAACAAAATAATAATAATAATAATAATAGCGAATTGGTCTTATTACTTCTGTTAATTAAATGCCTTTCTATAGGTTCGGCCCATTTTGCCCGCTCTTCCGCCTAATTGTGTCTCGGGTAAGGGAATTGGGAAGGAGACATGTTGGTTTGCCAAGGAACTTATGGTACCTAACCGACATTTATCTGGAGGTGAGGGAAGCTCCATCTTAAAACATCTCCTAGTTCGGCCGAGCGGGGTTTGAACCCACTCTCCACCGCTCGACAGTATCAACGTAGCGAAGACGCAACCACTACACCACCGCTGTCGACCATATTTTGTTACGACCCTTTGGGCGGAACCTCATCCGCAATTTCGACGTTCCGTCTTCCAATGCCATTTGGTTTAAGTAGAAGCCGAAACTGTAATTGGGAGTATTTTTCGTCGAGAACTAATTTTGCCGAGAGCTACCTACCCTGCTCAAGAAACTTTAACGTGCAGCATACTCGTACTACATATAGTGTGTAGATTTTCGCACCTGAAGAAATCCGTCGACCTCGACAGGGATGGAACCTGCGCTCTGGGGTTTGAGAGGCCACTACGAGAACCACTTGGGAGTTCGTGAGACAGAAAAAAAATACTTCCACACATTTGATGCATTCGCTCGTTTAGACAAGGAAGGTGTGGCATGTCGTTACGAGACACGTGAGGAGCTCACGCTTGGAACTTCATCTCCCATCCACCCAGACACCTCCACAAGTCGTGGGAGATTAAGATAAGGGTGAAGGGGCTGTGCTCTGAGTAAGCGCAAAATGCCAAGGGCAAAAGAGAATTCGTTTCGAGAGGAAAGATTTTAAAGAGCTCCTCCCTCGAGATATCGCTCTGCTGAGAGAGGGGGAGAGAGAATAACGATACTGATTGAGTAGGGGTAACGACGTAAGTGGATATCAGAGCCCTGGAGCACTTTTGATCTCCGCGCCCTCATCCAGGACGAAATGCGTAAAGTTACGCGGCCGTAAGCGTTTACTTACATTTAACATGGAGGAATATTTTGTGATTAACTGTCTGATTTTCCCGGTTTTTCTCGTTTCATAAGCGGCAATAGAATAAATGCACCATTGCTCACAACGTAAGATTTTAGAACCAAATAAGAAGTCTTTTAAAATGTAGTACTTTTTAAATAACTTATACCAATTTAAAATAACTATTTTCTTGCATGATTGTGTTGTCTTATGGCTCATATTAATTTAGTTTTATGTGTACTCAACTTTGGTACGGTTGTGTACATTAATTCTGTAGTCCCATCCTGGCCCGGGTTTTCCTCCGGTTTTCCTTCGGGTAGAGGCGGATTTATCATACAGGTTCTCTAGGCTCTGTCTAGGGGCGTGTTTATTGTAACAATAAATCGTGAATTTAGTGTTTTTTCAACTCTTATGATTTTTAAACACTATACTCAGAATAATCTATAGTTCGATAATAACTTGTACATGTAAATTTACAAACATATTTGCGTTAAATTACAAACATATTGACATTATATATGTATTATAACTCGCAGCTAACTTTTTATCTTATCTAGGAACTTTTGCTGAAATTTTTGAATCCGCCTCTGCCTTAGGGCCCTTGATCGGAGTTGATGGGATGGTCCCTTGCTTGCTTCCGGAGAGTAAATTAGTTTATTGTCCTCCACGTGGTCATACGCAGTTTGTACTGTTTTTTTTGACAATAAATGTATTAATATTATTATTATTAAGTCATCGAGGGAAATTTTTTTCTCAAGTTCACGCCATATTCAAAGAATTATCTGCTATCTGTGGTGAATTACATGATGGTGGAGATGTATGAGATGTGCTACTCGAGCAAAATTACATTTTATAAAAAATCCTTTATGAAGGATAGAATGTCAGAAACGTTAGCGAATAAAGTAGTACTTTTCTTTCCAACTTCTTAGGAAAGAATTAATTATATTTTTTGAATCGAACACGAAGCATATTAAGTAGACTATCTCTAATGTACTCATACCTTTCATTCCGTATCTTGTTATGATTTGAAGGAAAATATTACGGAAAATGAAAGGATTGTGGGTAAAGCATTGACGAAAATCGCACGAAAAAGCAATCGACGGAACAAAAAATGAACGTGCTAACGACGGCAGAAATGTGGGAATAGGAAGAGAATATGATGGAAAATACAAAAAATATGAACATTTAGATAACAGATACAATGCAAATTCCATTCAACATCCCCTCCTGTCCTTTTATATGCCGAGAAAAGATTTCTTCTTCACTTTTAAACTCCCTCAAAGCGATATTCTCTTCCATACGAGTAATGGTGTGATACGCTACCCTTAATAGACTTCTGTGTCTTCTCAAAAAGAACCAGAGAAAAGGAAACAATCTTCGTAACACTCTCCCCCGATATTTCCAGATTATATCTTCACGTTTAAATAAATAATTTTAACACATCACATTCTATGAGTTGAACACACCCTTTTTTGACCTCCTGATATTTTACTAGTTTTCTTTAAATATGTGTTCACTCCAGAGATATTCATTATGCCAGATTTAATAAAGAGGAGTATGAATCATTAATCCATTTTTTTAAAAATTTTAATGAATAAATCAACTTGTTCGAATACTTTTTAAGAAATTCCTCAGTAACTCTGATGACTCATTAAATCATGAACATTTCAAATGATCAGGTACATCAGAATCCTTTCGAAATAGAATGATGAAACTACCAATTTGCGAATATCATTGTTTTAACGCAGCAGTTCCCAACAGGGGTTCCGCGTGCTTTTTGGGGTTCCGCTGCGTGCCGGAAAATAATATTAATAAAAACATAAACATTAAAAAAATTAAAATAAAAAAGATATATTAAATAAGAAAACAGTAAATTACATTCTGAGCGAAAATTTGCTCGTTTGAATGAATTCCGAGTGATTTCTTAAAACATTGGATGATTACTTGGAACCAAATGTAGGAAAACTGTAAAAGTATACAACTACTGGTCTTCATTAAATGTTAAACATTACTTTATGTTCTGTCGTGTTACTCTATCTACTCCATCCGTAACATTACTCCCAATTTCTTCTTAGGACATAGGGTGAGTATTAGATGATCCGCCATGGAAAGTGATTTTAAAGAGGGTTCCATATGTCAAAAAGGTTGGAAACCACTGCTTTAACAACTAGGGAATATTTCATGTTAGATTTACAAGCAAATAATGTCGGTTTCTGTTTGAGTAACATGTGAACATTGCTCTGTGGCAGAAGACTCAGATTTCAACAGATAACAGAAATAAGAGTTTGAACTTAAGATGTCGAGCACTTGAGCAATGACCCATTATTTATTCATGTCGTGTTTTCATCGTTACGCGTATCACGACAATATTTACATTCTCTTCACGTAATTTAAATGTACGCTGAACTATTATTAACTATTTACCCTACATTATTTGAACTATTGACCAATTTGTATTTCTGTAATACTGTCCCTAAAAAATTTGAATTTCTCATTCTTTTGCTATCATTTGCAAACCGATTTCCGATACAAGATATTTTGCCCTTTCTTGTCCATACACTTCCCAATCCCACAACATATATTCTCGCGTTTCTATCCCTGTCCCACATTCACACAAGTGCACTTACCCTTTTTTGGAAATACTCGAAGTTGCCCTTAGAAGGACTTGAGACTCACCCATGAGATGACCAGCAGCACGACGGCCACAATAGCGGTGTACGTGTTCATGGCTGAACAGAGACAAGTCTTCGCGGCTTCTACTCAATCTTCAATAAGGTGGCAACTGGACAGGTACGAGCAGAATTTATAGGAGCCGTGGTTTCCACGGTCATCAACGTCCCCTCTTGACACAGTGACAGATCCAACACGCGCATATCCGTTGCCATTGTTGCGAGGTCGACCTTCGGATTTACGATTTGACATGTTATTATTTTCTTCCATGAAAATGTTGTTTTTGCCGACAATAAACACTATTCGTCGTCCGACTCGCATTGTAGTGGGACAGTAATTGGTTGGAAATTTCAATTTGGACTGACACAAATCAAAAGACTCGACAGTTTCCTTAACAATACGTAAATACCTCGGAAACGGAAAGAAATCTAACATTTGAGTTCTAAAATTCATTGCGACTACATTACCATTGTAAAAATAAATTCTATTCTATGTCCTTTTATCATATAATGAGAATTCTACTGATATAATAAAACTCGCGCCAAAGGGCTCTAATGACCTTGATGTTGACGAGCCCTAAAGCCCCAATTTAAAACAAAATCGTACTCGAACTCCCAACTCACTGGTTCGTATCATTATAAGGAAAATAATTATCCATAAAATGGTTTAGTTACAATTATGGTTAGATCGATAAAATACGCCGAGTGGTATTATGATGCAAAGTTTTGTGACAAATAATTATAATATTAATTACATATTATTTACAGGTATTTCTTTTTAAATTGTTTTCCTTTAATATATTTTACTGGTCTTACCAGCAGTATCGCTTATGCGAGAGTCGCGTAAGTATTCACGCATGTCTATTAAAAAAGCAAATACTGGCAGACGAGTATTGAATGTATATAGGTATTAATTGTAGAATGGGCTCAAATTCTGTCTGTCACCCCGACCCTCGCTTAAAACATCGCATTAAAAATAAATGAAATATTGTAAAAAAAACTGTTATAAAATGCGTAAGACCACAGGGAGGATAATAAGCTAATCCACTCTCTGGAAGCAAGCCCTTTCTATTTACTCACACCTTTAATATACCATTCCCTATTGGTTGCGATCGAGATATCGAACACCTACTGTATTCCTCATTCGTAAGTAAATAACTATTATCAACATGATGATTGTAAATGGTACCATGATTGATGGAGGAATGTCATGTTCATAAATATTAAAAGTAATTGAATACATAAATTAACCTTATTTTCAAGAAAAGCAGTTGCAAACTGCGAATGACTACCGTGGCAGGAATAAACTAATTTATTCTCCGGAAACAGGTTCGGACCATCAAATTTTATTCGAACCAAGAACCAAGGACAGTGGTGGATATAACATTTAGAAAAATAGTATATTAGGAAATTGGTACTTCGTGTAAATGTTACGAGGTTTTAGACTTTCTTATAGTATGCTGCAGTAATGTGTTTTTTTTAAAACAATGTTTGTATCAGTAGTAGATTAAATGACGACAAATCTTGTTATTCTATTAGAGCTGAGGTAGATAAATATGTCGAACCGTCAGCTGGTATTAAATTATGATTTTTTATTGAAGTAGAGTGACCTTTTCTCAATAACCTCCTAAATATATTATGAAACAAGTTCGTGCTTTTATCCATTAATTACTTCCAAAATAATTCGTAGATATTGCAGATAAAAATCGAGATTAATAAAGACAAATGTATTTATTACGTACGCCTATGTATAAATCTGCCTCTGCTCGATGTCAAACCAAAGAACTCACGATACAGAGATAATGTACACAACCCAGCAAAGGTTACGTGCAGTAAGGAATATAATATTATGAATAAAGGGGAAGAAAAATAGCTTACATGAAAATAATGAAATTTAAACAGTATTAATGTTTGCCATAGCAATGGCGTCAGAATTTTCAGGTTCAAATTTATTTAGTATATTACACCTAGAATGTAACGCGTTTTTTTTTAAATTGGAACGTTACTGCCGTGTGATAATGACGGGTACGTTACTGCCGTGTGATAAAAATTAACTTCTTGGATTAAACCACCTTAAATGGTCCAAATACGTTATTTGACCATTTAAAAAAATTAATTTTTACTGTTATTTTCCTCGATTGTCAATAACGCCTTTGTGAATTACTTATTTAGTGGCGATGAACCCATGAAGGACATTATTTTTCTCAGCCATTCCTTACACTTCTTTGATTAGAAATATAAAGGAAACAGATAACCATCACATATGTGCATTCGTCTGACCGAATAGACCGGAACTTTGCTCAGATGATTACCACTTAAACTGTCAACCACGGATGGATTTCTCCTTCCTTTCTCTTTCCTGGCCTTCCTTGGTCACCTCTTGTTTTTTTCGATCCCAACGTTATTTAGGGCTAGGGTATCTTTCATTTTCCTCATTTTTTGTCCTCAATGATTTGATGTATTCTAATTCAGGAGGGTTTTAGTGGGTATGGTTGAGTCATTCGGCGAGTCCCACACGCAGGGAGAGTCATGTTGGCTCTCCTTAGTGCGTAACTGCATTTTTCCTACCTGTAAAGAATTTTAGGGCTCTAATGACCTAGATGTCGACAAGCCGTAAAGCCCCACAAGAAAAAGTTACTCTCTGGAAACAAGCGAGGACCATTCCATAAATTCTGATCAAATGCCCAAGGGCAGCGGTGGATTTAATATTATTAAAAAAAATATTTTTACAAATATGTGCTTTCATCCATCTGTTATTTCCAAAATAAATCGATAAATCGTGGTTATTAAATGCAGTAAAAACTTGAGATTAGTAATAGCAAAATAATTAATGACACTCCCCCCCCCTCTCTCTGTGTAAATCCACCATCACCTGAGTGAAAACCGGAGACAATGATGAAGATCCACATAAAATACATGTGCCAAGATTGCGTACAGGTAGACATAAACTATGATGAATAAAAAGGAACAAAGGCAGCATGCATGAAAAAATACTGTAGTTTAATCAATTTTAAGAGTACTAAATCAATGACGGGATAATGTATAAGTGGAATTACTGCCAGTTTACTTTATTTGGAGCCATGTAAAAACATTTATTGGAAAATTGAAGCTTATATTATCTTCCTTTATTTACCTCATTTAATTCTCTAACATTGTAGAAGCATTAACGCCATTGTAGACTTACAACTTACTTTAGATGGATGAATACCATTTATTTTGTGCATTTTTAGAACACACCGTTTCGACTCGAGGTTTGAGTCGACGTCATTTGTAACAAATTACTAGAATCATAACAACAGAACATGATTTATATGTAAGTATAGACTATAATAACATTATACAAACATGTACATATTTCTTCCGTGTAACCTACACGTGGAGAAGATATGTGATAACTTTCGTTAAGGTGAAAATGGCGACAAGCCGAAAATCGAACCCGGGAAACCTGCATTGATCGCAGGGGTGTTAACCACTACACCACCCGTTCGCCTTCCACAACTGTACACCATTTATGGTCTGGTGGAAATGGTGTACAGTTGCGGAAGGCGAACGGGTGGTGTAGCGGTTAGCACCCCTGCGATCAATGCAGGTTTCCCGGGTTCGATTCGACATCTTTGTCGTAGTTAGTTATTACAAACGTAGCATATCTGAAATGACTTTTAGAAATTTTGTTTGTATGATTTCTACCTCTTTTTATTTATACTTTCATTTAACTTTAATTGTTTTTGGTTGTATAATGGACGTTTAAAGCAGTGGTGTCATGCTGCCGAGGTGCGCCGGAACGCCGTTCCGGTACTGGTTTTGGAATTTTTTTTATTGGTATTTAGATAAGAGTTCATTTTATGCCTTGTGAAAAGAAAACGAATACCAGAAACAAATTTCAAGTTGAATACAGCAAGACACGTGGACTACGCATGAGTGAGGTTGTATTTTACTTCAAAACCATTTGATTTGGCACGTGTTCTGCAAAATAGAGAAAAATTGTAAGCCCAAGTTTTCTCATAACTACCAGAACAAAAATGTGCTAGTTTTAAGGATTCCAATATTATTTAAACATAGACACTGATTATAATTTTATTTCGAGAGTCAAGAGAGCCATTACAAATATAACTTGTGATGAATATTCACAATTCAAAAAAAGAATAAGGTTGGAAACAATACTGGCCCGAGGATAAATATCTTCTCTTTTTTTTTTTTTTTGTTACAGAAATGGGAAAGTTCTAATGTCGATAATTGACTCCAGAAAGCGTTAAAATGAAGAAATTAGCACATTACTATAAACATTCTTCTAGGGGGATGCAGAACCCTCTTTGGTTGGGAAGGAAGAGGAATTCAGCATTTCGGCACTGCTAAATTCGCCATGTCACCACTAGTTAATGGTAAATTATAGAAGCAATGTTACGTGAGAAAGATTTTGATCACCGATCTGTGATTCCGCGAATGTCCGGATTTCTTTCCATGTTGGAACTGAGTATCGAGAAATGGGAGTAACATCTCAAAATGTATCAGGAATGGAAAATCAACTTCCTCTCTGAATCTAATTTATGATAAACAAGAAAATGAGAGCGACGTAGTGCTGGTGAGTGATGTTTCACACAAATAATGAAATAATGGTTCTTTTTATATAACAAACCGTGGGACACTACTGAAAGTCTATTGAATACGATGAGAAAATTCACGAGATGTCCATCCTCTTCTTTGAGTAACTAAAGAACGTCTGGTGGGCAATTGAAGGACGTTAGATAAATCACGAAGGAAAAAATTATAAGCTGTATGTTGTACCAAGGGAAAAATATGAGAAGTAAGTCTATAGACTTGGTAACTTGGTGGAGGTATATGGATATGGAGGTCAGTGCTGATTTAAAATGATTCCACTTTTAATTGTTCCACTTATAGGTAATCGAACGCGTTCTTCACTCGTTGACTTATTAAATCTATTAGCTTAGAACAACTTATGAGCGACTAGCTAAAATTGATAGCAATATTATGCACAGAAAAATACTTAAGAATGTATAGTATATATTTATTGAATTAACAATTTGTATTATTTTTCATAACTGTTTTAAATAATATTTTGAAACAGATAATAATTATTTAACCCAAACCTTAAATTCACTTCTCTCACATTTTCCTTATGAATTAATTTGCTCTTTTCAAATGTTGATCATCCTCAATCAGTTTCATTTTTCTTATTCATCTTAAATCTTCTAGACAAAATTATTATTCTCCTAGATTCAGTTGGGTGAAAACTTCCCGCATAATCATTGTTAAGCTCTTGCCGATAATCTATTTTAACTATCATTATCAAATAAAATGACTTTTATCATAGCATTGTCAGAAACAGAACTATAGCGTCGTTGTATAAATATAATTCGCATTTTCCTAGAGATTACGGTATTTGTGCTAAAAGTTCGAGGGATGAGAAGTCTCCCTACTCGGTTGTTTGTGTTTCAAAAGTTCTACTTCACGAAGAGCGTTCTTTCTGCATAACGAATCTATTATTATACAAAAGGAAAACTAAAAACCCTCTTACTATTAATTATATTATGTTGAATGAAAATGGGACACGGGACCGAGATTCGAACTCGGTATTTGAGCTTAGCGCGCTCATGCGCTTACCGACTGCGCCATGTTACATAGAAATCGCAAAATGAATGAGGATGGAAGACGGGTCCGCGAGGCGAACGCATGAGCGAACTTGAGGTAAGTGCATGAGCGCGTTACGCTCAAAGTTCCGAGTTCGAACCTCGGTCCCGTTTCCCATTTTCATTCAACATAACGTAATTAATATGTTACCTGGTGGTGAGGTTCACCGCAATCTATTAGATTTCTATGTGTTTGTGATCTCTCTCTCACATTTATTTTTATGAGATGTTGATTTAGAACTTGTAGGTTCTAAATCAACTCTCCTCCAACACGTAATCTCGTAAGTAACGGTTAACCACACCGCGAGGAAACATCGTTAATTCTACTCCTCTTTAGCCTGTATGTTTGTCACAAAATTATAATATTCCAGGAAATTTAATCAGGAATATCTCCGGGAACCTTTGTCTTGATTTTTTTTCGTATTTAATTTTTATTTAAGAAATTGGAACCTCTGTTGCAAAAAAATCAGAATGAACTCGTATAATCCCACATGCCTACGGCGACAAGTGCTCCCTGACCATAGTGGGGAAAAGATAGCTTTGTTTTCATATTTACAAAAAATATTATTCTTCACAGTTAAATTAGGAAATATTGAAGTGATAGAATTATGAAAAGTGTTGAAAATTAATTTTCATAAAAGTGATAATAAGCGGGGTCACCATTCATCCCACTTAGGCTTTAACGCTTCAGAAAACAGTCTAGAGGGGTTAGGGTTGCTATCCGTCCAGTTTTTCTAAATTTTTCGATGTTGAAGGGCGACCGGGCTTTCTACACTGTCCAAGAATAATCGTCGCGATCGTTTGAAAATCGCTCACACCAGCGCCATTGCGAAAACGACTTTGTTACGCAAGCTGGAAGTACTCCATTAAATTCAAAATGTTTATTTTAGTAACTAGAATTATCTTGCAATCGAAAGGGCGTTAACGCTTCAGTTCTTAGTTTATGCTTTGAATAATACAATTTACAATATTTTCTTGAAATTTATTTTTATTTCCACTACAGAGAAATATCTATTGAATTTTCCTCAAAAGTTTATTACTGCGAAATCACCTTTTCTTTTTCATTCAATTTACACGTGAAAATAATTTAAACTTACTTTTTATCACGAAGGGTAGAAAAATATTTACATTGTTATGTCTGGGTTTGAGCTCCTAAGTCCGGAGTTGTCGGTCTCCTTCTCCTAGATTTGTGATTTCGTTGACGACAACCCAAAGAAGGGTTAAAAGTGTGCCTGCTCCTTCAAGAATTGTTGACTCGTTCGTTGAAGTGAGTCAGTACTGAAGCTATTCACAGGCTGCAAATCTCTTACACGCATTACGATTTTGCGCTCGACGCCTCCTTGAAACTCAACCATCGTTAAATGCATTTATAACGAAACAGGCGATGGAGATGGTGTCTGGCGATGGATTCGCGTGGATGCAAGTGCGAAACTAGTTTCATGTCTCATTATTATCCTCCACTTGAAAATTCTGTGTTGGTTCATTCCTGTCGAAGGTTTAGCTAATGGCACCGGTAGAAGCGGATTTAAACACAGGGTATATAGGCGCGTACCTAAGGGCTCGCTCCACAATAATTCTGACAATTAGCAAATTAATAAAAATATTTCAGATTTATAAGACACGACATGGGCAATGCACACGATCGAAGTCCTGCATCATTTGGTTTTCAATCATTTCACATCGTAATGTAGTGGTATCTACTTTGGTGCGCTTTTCTAAATATATTTGTAAAAGCGACGTTAATAAAGTGTTTTAAAAATTAAAAGATTTTAAGTTGTATTATATGTTACTCAATTCTTGCGATACACTTTTTTTGCAAAAAGTCGGGAAATTTTATATGTTTATCTTGTGGATTTTAATCCAAAAAGTGCTTTAAAGCGCGATTTTTTAGGGTAATGTTATAAAAAGTTTCCGGGGTCTATCCCCCTCCCAATCCCCGTTGACCAATATTCCATACCCCCCACCCCGCGGAGGGTCCGCATTACTGGTTGCGCCCAGGGGTTTACAGATACTAAATCCGGCCCTGAGCACCGGGGATGAAAGTGATACACCCCCATTATTCGCATACGAAATCCTCGAACTTAAGGAACTACTTACTAAATTATACAAGTTTACGTTATTGTATCAACAAATTTCTGAATTGTAAATAAATTATTACTTTTTGTACAATAAAAATGTGTTTTTACTGTGTTTTTCTAATTCACAGATTATTCGGAATATATTGTTTATAATTTGTAACTATTAAAATAACTCGAAATTCGAGGACTAATTATTACAATAAACCCTACACAAGAGCCTCCATGTTTTAAATTCCTGCAGTATACGTTACCCAACTGTATCTTCATGTTTTTCAGGAATCCACTTTCCGCAATATTTGAACCTGAGGTAAAAAGTAGAACTACATTCATTCATAGTTTATATATTTTATCCCAATCAGTATAAGTATCGACATAAGGTTAAATCCTGTCTGGCATCAGCGAAGATAATGTTCAGCACTGAAAGAAAATAAATCAGGATGCTTAATTTTGAATTCGTAATAAAATCATCCGCCTCTTTTATAGTAGAGGTTATATTATGAAGAATTGATCTCATATTACACAGGGATGCTGCTCATTCTAATTCCCCTGAAAATTTGATACTGTATTATATAAACGTGCACAATACGAATAATGTATTTTATGCAAAATGTTTGAAGAGGTAGTACAGTGAAACTTCTCTACGACGGACAATCATAGGACCTTAAAATTTGTCCGCTATTGAGAATTTGCCGTTGATAGAATTTTCGTTTTACAAATATATTTACTCATTCAAACGCACACAGACAAATACAAAGGCAAAGCCTACTTTAATGTGATCTACAGCCTTCAACGACAACAACCGTTAATATCTCTACGTCGACCTACCATCGCCAATACAACAGTTTCTCTGTACATAACACAATGAAAATTAAAAAGAAAAAAATATTAATATAATTTTTATCTTAAATGTTAAATTTAATTAAATGAAACGAATCCCTTATCTCTACAATTATAATTATAACTCATTCGCAATTAAGTAACACAGAAAACTTGTGCGAGTTCTTGAAAGATGGGGTTGAGGAAGATCCACAAAATTGTTTCCTAGTCGTAAATTAATTTGTATAAAGTATCTCTGAAGATCACAAACCCACCCAATTCTGAAGGTGGAAGCAGACTAAACTTCGCATAACTCAAAAGCTAAGTCATCTTAAAGATCTTCTACTGAGAAATACGTGAAAGAAGGAAGAGAATGTACTAATTCTCTCAATTTTTTTTTACCAAGCACAGAAAATATACAATGGTGTACAATATTCTTTTGCTCTAACAACATTGCTCTCATTCATATTTTTTACGTTCTTTTATTATGATTTTTTATGAAGTAATGTGTTAGTACATATTTTTGATATCGGGGAGACACTGTTCACTACCATTAATGAAGAAGTCTCAGGGAGTTGAGTATTTCGCAGACAGAGTGAAGACTTACGTGTTTTTCCAAGGCAGATGAATAAATAAATACATATATGCATACATAAATAAATGACATTTTGTTTAAAAAGCAGTTTTAAAAAGTTAAATAATTTACCGGATGACATAAAAATTTCAAAAAATATATTTCAGTTTCAGAAAAGGTTGAAAAAATGGCTATCCACACAAAACTGCTGATTTTTTAGTAAACACATAATTGTTGTGTTAAATTGTAAATAGGATGCTTATAATTATAAATTCAAAGTAAATAACACTATAACGATAGTATTTTAAACAAGATTAATTTTTATTTTGTACCGAATGCATAAATACAAAACACATTTATTTTGTTTGACATATGTGTTTAAAAAAAGGGACTTTTGTTATTATTCAAGTAGCTCAATTTTCTGTCCCAAAGCTCAAATTTTTTTATATTTTTTTTATTTTTTGTACCATTGTAAGGGAATTATTGAATAACCTTATTTCACAGACTAATTTATAAACTATTAAGGAAACAACACAAAGTTTTATTTAATAATTACAGTTCTACAGACGTGATTACAATATGTAAAGGAATCTCTAAACAGTCTTTGCCTCAGAGGCCCTAGATTTATTTTCTTTGTAGTTTATTGGTAATTTGAGAGTAAAATTTATGTTATTTGACAAAATAAATAAATCTTCTATTCCATTCTATAGTTATAGTTGAGGGCAATAATCAGTTTTTTCTCCGGATACAAGCAAGGGATCATCCCATCACCTGCGATCAAATGGCTCAAAGACTCTGGCGGATCTACTACTTCCACGCCATCATACATGGACAATGATCATATCTTATCATCGGCTACTACGCCAAGGGATTACTACAAGAACTTGAAGCGTAGGACGGTGGAGTCGACGGTAGCGGAGGCGGTGGTGTTGGTCCGTCGGCGACGAGGTGGGGGACGTCGCAGCGACTCCGACGTGGGGCGTCGTGGCGCCGGCAGCAGCCAGTTCCCGGCCGCCTGCCGTCGCACACGCGTCGCCTACGTCGGCCGCCGCGCTGCTTCCTGCGATCTCCGCCGCACGCGCTGCAATCGCCGCGGGAACGTCGACTCCCTCGCGTTGAGGATAACACGAATTCTGCATCAGAAGGTGAGAGAAGGGTTAATTGTTTTTATTATGATCAGTGACGTAATATTGCGTTTTTGTACTTCATGGAAAACAAAATACTATGAAATTTTCGTATGTGAAATAATTCGCGCAACATTTGTTTTATAATAATAATAAATTTATTGCCAAAAAACAGTACAAACTGCGTATGACCACGTGGAGAGAAAAAAACTAATTTACTCTCCGGAAGCAAGCAAGGGACCATCCCATCAATTCCGATCAAGGGCCCGATTCCGATCATCGGCGATTTTAATCACAATGCTTATTTTAGTATTTTCAATGACATATAAATTCAGGTTATAATAATAGTAATGATAATTATATAATAATAATAATAATAATAATAATAATAAATGGCAATTATGTGCCAAAAAGTGCAAACAGTCGCGTGAACGACACTACACCTTAACTCTCCGACAAAACGCTCCATCCTTTGAAGTACTCAAAGGAACCATCCTATCTATTGAATGAGCTTTAAGTGTGGTATGAATGCGTCTGAGGTCCACAGAATAGTGGTCAATAAGTTCCGTTCCATCATGAATATCGTCGATAGTGCTGTTCTAAAATTAAAGAGGATCAATAAGTGAATGTTCGTGAAAACAAAACTGTATTAGAATATCTCGCAGCAGCGCGCCACAGTTCGCGTGAGAACCACTTATCTACGTATCGTTAAGCTGACACATTAGTTTTATATACATTATTTCAAATTAAATATTCCATGTGTAGTACTTATCTTTTCTAATTTATATATTTACAAATAATTAAACTAAACCATTAGACAGCGGGTAAACGTTGATCCGTGATCATATGCTGAAGAAGTTAAGTTTGACACATTAAATTAAAGACAGATGAAACCAGAACCTTTTTTATGCTGGGACCTGTGACCTTAGCTTTAAATGACCTTTGCTATGACCTGAAGGGTAAGATTTCGACATACATCTAAACATAAGAAAATACATTAGCGTAGGCTTGGTGTTGTCCATTCTTCAATGGCCTGAAAATATTGGAAGTACAGAGAGGGTAGTAGAGTTATAAATATATTTTTGCTATATAGATGCAAAAACGCAAGGCAAAAGAGCTCAACGGAGTCGGTTGTCCAAGATTTGTAGGGATGTTAGAAACTCCTATTTCTCTTCGTGTATCCAAAAGATATTTTGTGCTCGACGATTTTACGAAGGCTCAATCTCCGAAAAATTTACAATAATTTAGAGACAAGAAAATTGAGGTACCTTTATTTTATTAAAATAATAATAATTCATTCTTCACTTAAAACTGACATTTTTTCCTCGATCTCTCTGACTTTTTCCCCTCTTTATTGTGAAGTAGAGGAGCGCTCTATACAAACGAAGTGAAGTTTTCTTTTGAGCCTTGATACGACATTGGTATTACAACTCTTTCGCTTCGGAAAATAAAGATAACGTCTCGTTACAAAACCTTGGGAACTGATTATTAAACCTAGGTTTTAAAGATACTTGAGAAGATGGAAGTAATGATAAGATAATAGTGCGTGGTTTTGTTCCTGGGAAATGGATAGAAGATAAGTGCTGCTGACATTCTAGTTCCAAGACTGTCCTAACTGACAATAAGATACTGGGATTAATTTAAATATGAAAGTACTTTTCCTTAATTATTTCTATATTATCGTTACAGTTTATTTTAATTTTCTTTCTTACTCAAACGAAAGTATCATCATGTGCGCCTACATTATAACAAATTGCGATATGAATATGCGTTCTCGTACTGGAAATGAATGACTATTATATATGAATTTACAAAAGTTATCAAATAATTATTCAAATAACATCAAATAATAAAAAAAATCAGTTTCAACCTATCTCATAGAATTTTAAAAAAATACGCCAAGAAATATGCAAATAGTAGTTATAATTAATTATAATTTGGAAATTATATTCGTCAAGCAGTCTAGTGTAGTTCTCACAATTTTACGACAGAAATGTTATTGCATATAAGATGCTTAGAAACATAGTGGTGTTGTACGTGTCTCATCGAGTGAAGTATATTTTCCTATAACACATTACATAGAAAAATTGGTGTATTTCCGAATAGTGCAGGAGCTGAGGTGGATTCAGTATAAATTAAGATAATTCATCCTTTTATTTAAATAAAGGATCTGGAAAGGAAATAAGTGGCCAAATATTGGAGCAAACAAATTCGATGCAGAGACCCCGACGGGGTATTCGAAAATGCTTTCTGTGAACGCTCAGCTAGGGGGAAGCCCCGAATGGGGAACTGGATGTGAAATCCTCAACTAGTAAAGCGATTCAATGAAGTTAAATTAATTTAAATGAGAAAGAAACTAACAATAAAGTGTTATATATCTGTGACTTCCTGTAATGACGAGATAACTGCACTTAAAAAAACGAGATAATCTGTTGTGGATTAAAACTGTATTAACGAGTTAAGTATACTTTTAATAATAATAAACAGGTAACTCCAATACAAATTTTCTATTTCAAAAAAAGCAAGTTTCTTACCTGTATATGAGTACAAACTTAAAAATTTAGATCGACTGGGTAAACCTGTAAAAATCGATCAACTTAATATAACGAAATTTTTTTCTTTACTTTTCATGATAAAAAAACATAATTAATTTTTTAAATTTATTACGTTAAAACATATTTTCTCATCTTAGCAATGAAGTATTATAATAGTTTTATAAATAAAATCTTACGACTTTTTGATAAGTATAATAGTATCACATCGAAGTTAAGTGCTAAGATTATAACATTATATTTCGGAAGCTTGAAACGACTGTAACTCGTAAAAACCAGAAGTACGCTTCCCTGGTTATCACCGGAAGTTACAGATCTGATACTGTAAGGAACTAATAAGATTTTGTTTTGAAATATTATTTCCAGCTATGTTTTTTCAACGTTTTTATGACTTTCAAGAAGTTTTGTTCGTTAGGAAAAATTTCGTGATTTAAAATGAAAACTTAGTGATAAAAAATTGCACACGAATCTCGAGTTCTTGGTACTTTTAGTTAGCCACAAACATTGGATGAGTCCTTGATTGGTGCACGCAAATCCGATGCACAGACACGACTTCGTCGTCGGAAACGTTTTTGCGCGCTTTCTCTGTAAACGGCGAATTGTCTACCAGCAGAACCGCATTTTATTCGCGTGACGCACGACGAATAAAACTCGTACCTCCGGTGAATATGGGAGGGTCAGGATATCACAGCGTCTGTGTTTATTTACAAAAACCCCCAATTATTCGAGGGAGCAAGCATCTTCCTTGTTTTTGTTTGAGTGTATACATCTACCTTATGCCTCTTAGTTTTCCTTGCATATTCTTGACATAGGAGTTTACCAGTCTCATTTATACCTACCGTAATATGTACGGAAACCAAATATACTTACCTTTTCATTCCTTATAATAGTGGAGACACTGCGCAATTTTGCCATTTTGTTAATCTGCATATAAGCACATCGATGAGAATTTGCTCAGAAAAAATAAAGGATTTATGTGATTACCTTGACAAGACATTCTTTCTGTTGTCTGTTAAAATGGAGCTATTTCCCCCTTTTAAAAATATGTATACTTTCCCTCCATTCAATTGTACTTGGATAATAACGAAAATAAAATTCAATCCTAATCAACAATACTTTTTTGTTAAAATGAACTCCACACTTCGTGATTCTGATAAAGTAAGGTCGAATTCTTTACTAAACATTTCCTTAATTTTGGTTTCATCCAATTTTTAATGGGTACTGAAAAGTATAAATTCCTTGACTGATGAGTAACAAAATATTTCATCCCTGTAGGGTATACATCCTAGGAATTAAAAAGATTCGATTACTCTGTTTACTGAAAAATTGATTGTTTCTAAATAGCTGTGTTTGAACACTCTTCAATTATAAATTCTTAGATTCAGGGCAGATTCATGACTAACAACAATATGTATTGGGAGTAAGTATAAAACTCTTATGTAACGTTTGGAATTATTATTAACAACGCGTATTTGACGAAAAGTGTTTTTTATTTAAGTTTTTTTAAGCTTAAGAAATGTGAGGATCCCGAAAAAATTTCATATTTTCTAAGAGATCTCGTGATTTTCAAAGTTCATTATAATTTCTGGAAGAATAGACTTATTAATGGTCGTGTCCTAAAAGCCTTGAAGTAGTCATACCGTGGGGCGCAGTAAAAGACTTTTAACCACGTCCAGGGATTCATTATGAAGTAAAGAATGACACACTTAGAAAATTTGATGTGGAAAGTTTTTTGTCCATTTTCCTTGAAATGCTATGTGAACCCGGAAAAGTTAAGCCAGGAATTAACGTATTTTATTATATTATTTGTTTTATAACATATTTTAATAGGAATATTTTTTGTTTTTGTGGGGCTTTAGGGCTCGTCAACATCGAGGTCATTAGAGCCCATTTAATACGAATATTTTCTGTAAGATAACATCATCTTCGTACTAAATAAATCAAACAAAACTTTTATCGGGAGGAGACGAACAATTGCTAACTTCATTCAGGGTAACTTCTCATTGGTTTTTATGTCTTTGGATATTCACAGAGATATTTATACCAGTTCGATCCGTGTAAAAAATGGCTAATGTATTTATTTGTTCATGTGATACAAAATTCTGCAATGTTAAATATATAACGATATAATCTGTATGCATTTGGTTACCATAGCGACGAATTTTGTGATCTCAACAAAAAAAATATGTTGTTTTTGAATTCAGCACAGCAATTTTCTTATAAATCACTTAATTTAATCCCAGATGAAAAGTTAAATTTTGTGGGTTTGTATAAACCACGTGCAAGTAATGGCTGCGACCAAATAATGGCAACGAGCAAATCTGAGGTCTCCTACGTTGATTGTTTCCTGGTGGCGTGGTAGTTGACGCCTGGTGATTCGTGCAAGATATACCGGGTTCAATTCGTGACTTTATAACATACTGTTTATCAATCTCTTACTGACAGTAATCAGTAGGTAGTAGATGATGTGTTATGGGATTGTTTCCTATATGCAGAAGAAAGAGCTGAATACTTGAGACGTTACAGGGTGATTGACATGTGAAATATAAACGACTAATTGAGAGTGAGACAAAGTACACCATATTAGTAGTTTCTGTGAATAAGGTAGCAGTAATACGACAAGCCATCAAACAAACGATATGCGCTCGCCTCGTCGGGATGGGGACGGGAAACGCCGAATGGAAGTCAAATTGCGCTGTGCGTGATCACGTAAGGTGAAATAAAGACAAGATGTGTGCCATGTTTTGCGACATACTACATATACAAGGCTACCAGAAGGGTCAAGATAACAAAAAAAAAATATCTTACTGAATCTGTAAAAGCACGGACGGAACATTTTCCTCATCCATGACAGAAGAAAAATGACAGAAGCAGAAGAGAACATATTAAACGCATCACATGCATATGACAGGGAATAGAGTTGCATGCAGTCATGTTTGTGGATGGTGGTGATCAAACGGTTGACCGAGGGAAACCCACCGCAGTGAGGGTTGCGCGTGGACCACAAGCAACGTCCTATGTGGTCGTCTGCAATCCCATTTTGCGGTCAGTCAAGCAACCAAAACCTCACCGCAGCAGCAACAACCACCGAATAATTCTTTTCTTTCTACTGTTCCTATTTGGGAAACTTTATGACCACTGGACACCATTATTTACTAGAAACGCCAATACTTTCATCACATGTGCTTGGAATATAAATTTCAGATAATTATTCCGTTTTCAAGGGTATTTATATATTGTATCATGACCACAATGTTAATGAGTATTTCATTCGAAAAAAAAATTGAAAATTCAGATATTAAATTTCCCGTCACAGAACAAATAACATGGGCTAGTTAAACTTCCAATTAAAAAGGTGCAATAATAAAAAATGTTTCATACGACTTTTTTCGGTACATATTTTAAAATACCCAGAATCACTATTGGGTTAATTGGTAAGTAGGCAATCGAAAAAAAAAGCATCACTTCCACCGCACTTTGCTCTAACGTGCGTTGTTAAATTTTTTCCAACAATATCAAACCGCTTAAGGGGTGAGGGTGGACAAAATTTCGTAATTCAAACTATATACGTTGTGTGTCCAGCTTTACCCAGCTGCAAATTTATTTTACACCAAATGACGTGGTCAGCACCCTCAAACTGTGTATCTAAACCATTTTTTCGTTGATGTCGATGTTATCGTAGTGATTCTGTCCACACCGTTGAAAAGCTTCCTGCTGTAAAATAAGATACATTTTGCAAGAAAATCATGAAATAATTAGGGTTTTTAGTTCATAATAATTTTTACGCGGGAAAAAAAATTATGACCGGCGAATTTCATCAAAAATCTCGAGTCACTTCGAAGTAAAAGTTTCAAGTATCACCCGTTTCAGACAATAAGATATAAATCGAATTAACAGACTTTTAGAGGACAGTTAAGTTGGATGTAGAGACTGTTGCTGAGTGACAACACTTGTGTGCTCTAGAGAACTGTGCTTTTAGCAGGCGCTGTAGCGGTACTCCCAACTGAACTTTGGGGAAGGTTGCGGCCCCTACCGGATTGCTGGAAACAAGAAAAGCGCCAAATAGAGTTTTCTCATGCTTATAAAAGCTTATGAAAAGTTGTATCTCTCCTCGGCGAAAAGCGTGAGAAAAGTTTAGTGGGTTTGAATTCTGTGTTATTTCACGTAAGTCACGACTTACAAACTTCATTATATTTTTGTGTATGTTTTCATACATTATCTCAAATTCATGAGAAGATAAGGAAAAATTATTTTTTATAATTAGTTTTGCGTCAGTTTACACATTTTTTTAAACACTCACTTTTGTTCTTATTTCTTATGTATGTTTTCACGAAATCTTTATTTTTAATAAATAAAGTAATAAAAATAATATATATTATAATAAATAAATAAATGTTCTTACAGTTACACCTGCGCAGGACCTCGTGAGAGACCATAAACTAGTTTACTCTCCAAAAAGAAGCAAGGGAACTTCTCAACAATTCCGACCACTTTCCCCCCCCCCCTAAAATATCTAACTTCAGGGTTCTTGAAATAAAGAAAAAATATCACACTGGTTTGAGATAAAAGCGCATTCAAAATTAATAACAAATCAAGTAAGAGTTTGCTTCATTTTTTATTTTACATAAATCATAGTAAACTTTGCAAGATTATCCAAATCAGAATTTTTTTCAACCAGTATTTTTTCATGTAGACTAGATACAATAAAGTACTTTTCTATCATCAATTGAATGTCCTTTTCTCTTATAAAAGTGACTATAGAATCTGTTTTTCTGAGTATGAGATATCAGTGATCATAATTTTACTGTGACGATGTTATCAGCCATTGCAAATAACCAGAAAAAAATTCTTCGGGTTTGGCCAATTATTTATTATTAATTGTAGTAATTGTATTATTAGTATTATTGAAATAATAAATAATTGGCCAAACCGCAAGAATTTTATCTGGTAATTATAATTTTAATCCAGTTTTACTGAATCACTTAATTCTCTGAAATTACCCTTTCAGATCAGGCAAGCATTCAATTCGAAACAAATAACGCTCAGCGGGGTTAGAAAAATTCAACGCTGAATATTCGCAATCAAGAAGTCTCTATCTTGTTGCGTCGTGTTTCTGTGAACTGTGAATAGTGTTCATTAGCATGAGACGTTTTGACTCGAAAAAGGAAATGCTTGAAACTTCTTGCATTTGATGAGAAGTTTCAATGTGAGGAAATAGTGTAATCTAATGATGCAATTTATTCATCAAATAGTGTAGAGGATGTATGAGTGAAATTTTTTTTGAAGCGCAAATTTTCTTCTTCCCAGTTGACATAAACAATAATAATAATAAACTTTGTCAAGCAGTACAAACTGCGTATGAGCATGTGGAGGGCAATAAACTAATTTACTCTCCGGAAGCAAGCCAGGGATCATCCCATCAATTCCGATAAAAGGGGCCTAAGGCAGAGACGGATTTAACATTTCAACATACTCCTCACGATAAAAGAAAGTAGTTCGACACGTGTTACAGTGTTAACAAATGCCAACAAATATTGTATTTAATAAAACATAGAAAAGTCATTTCACAGGAACGTGTTACCATCAAGCTATAAATCGTTCGGAAATTATTGTTGATAATTCGTAACTATTAAATAACACTAAATTCGCTAATAATTATATCAATTGATGCCGTCTCTAGGCAAGAGCCTAGCGAGTCTCTTTAAAAAATCCGCTTCTACCCGAAGGAAAACCGGAGAACAACTCGGACCAGGGTGATATTGAAACTATTGAATATCGAAAAAGATATTAATGATTCTTTACCTTTCTGATATCTCAGTTCAAAAATAACGGTTTGGAATAGATCTCATAGAATAGTTTCATAGCCATAAAATTTCAAGATTTTCTTAAGAGAGACATAATTTGTTTAATGGTAAAAGGTAAAGAACACGTTAGTGAATTTCTCATGATATGAAATTACAAAAGGGTCCGTTAATCGAAAAATTTGAATTGATACAGCCTTGGTTTCTTGAATGATTAAATTTAAGCACTAAATAAAATTGTTTTTAAAGAATTCAAAACGATTTTTTAATCACTTTTATTTTAACAATTTGAGATGACCTAAGAATGTTGTAGTTTTTTATGTGTAGTCATTCTTTCGGAATGATTGTATCCTAAATTTATGAGAATTCTCTATATAGATCATTTGAGTTGCATAATAGTATACATTACTTTATTGTTTCCTAACAAAAGTCGTTGTAATATATTACGTACGTTGTTGCTGTGAAGAATTCATGGCGCATTCTTAAGTAAAACTCGTCCTTTCGCTGTTTCTATTATCCCTGAAGCAAAAACCCTGTTCATTTGAACTTTATAATTAACAAAAAAATAGGAACTGCGAAAAGAAAAGTTTGAAGCTACCTCAGCACTCTGATACTTGAACACGCATAAGCGCACAGTAAATCATCTTACAAATACACTCGCCACCAGAGGATGTACGCTCAAGCAATTTGTGAAGATAGACAAACAAGATAATGAGTTATATAACAAACTTTAATTGAACGAAGGACTTAATGCTGTTTCCAAAACCCAGACTCCTGCAATTAGAATGTAAATATCATTGTACATCTTTTATGTATGAGGCGCAACTTCTGGCAAAGAATGGTTGAAAGACGCCGTGTTATTACACAGATACTCATCACAGGAACCGCCTGACTGTTTTTCTTGTTACGAAAAAGGATTTCCAAAAAAGGGAAAACACATTGGTTTTTGAGAATTCAAATCTTGAATCACTTATTTGAGATCACGCATTTTCAGTATTTTTAATTTAATTACACTTTCAACGGATATGTTAACCCTCATACCACACCCCAGGGTCGTATCCGACATTTTCCATTTCCTTTTAGCTAGTGCACAGTTTGCGATGGGTAGTGGAGGGTCAGGAGGATTAATTTCCCTTTCTATTAGTAGTAAGCACATCCTTAAGCATAAAAGTAAGTCTGCTTATTCGTTTTCTTATTCGTATGATTTTTGTTACGGTTTAAGAAACATGCTTTTTGTACATCAGATACTAGTTTGCATATTTTGAGAACATATGCATCAGATGCGTATTTTCAGAATATGCGTACCATGCAATTGTTTCAGAGTCAAGCTATATTCAACATGATAACTTTCGGTCAGGTGAAAATGGCGACGAGCCGGCAATCGAACCCGGAACTCCTGCTTTGATCGCAAGGGTGTTAACCACTACACCACCGGTTCGCCTTCCACAAGATCACAAATGGTGGAAGACGAACGGGTGGTGTAGTGGTTAATACCCTTGCGATCAAAGCAGGAGTCCCAGGTTCGATTCCCGGCTCGTCGCCATTTTCACCTGACCGAAAGATATCACATATCTTGTTCACGTGTAGGGTACACGGCAGAAATATGTCTATATTCAACACGTTTGATAAGAGACCATGAAAAAGAGACATTGCTCTTTTCATTCTATTTAAATATTTGGGTTCCCATTTAATTATAAGAGTGCTACAAAAGCAAATAAATACTATTTTTCACTCATATAGGAACTAAATATTTTCGTAACCTCTCAAAAAAAATTTCGAACGAAATGGCACTTTTTTTTTTTGTATTTGACACTGTAGTATGTAAGAGGATTAAGTGTGAACGCACGTTTTTTAGAGAAACAACACATATCCAATATAAACTAGCAGGGGTACAGAACTCTAAAGAATGATTTTGTTTGAGAAATTGCTCTTGTGTCGTTCATAAGCGTTCCTCCTCATATTAGCGTGTCAGGAGATCACAAAAAATGTGAAGAGCATTAACAATATCTACACTTTACGTCAGTGGTTTTTTTTTCAATTTAATAATTATTCACTTTTTTACACACGTTTACAAATATTACAACAATTACAAATATACCTGTGTAGTTATCTATTTCTTATTTATGAATATGATCTATGGCTTTTTATGATTATTATTTATTTATATTTTATTTTTTAAATTAATTAATTTATTTATTGTTTCTATTTTTTCTATCTTTCTTTAAATATATTATTTTTCCACTAATGACTATGGGAGTCTATTGTCTTAGTTGTCGAAACGCCATTAAACCTAAATAACGAACTAACGTATCCACTATCATGACATAATTAATAACACAAGCTTCGAAGACTTCATTCTCTAGGAAGAAAATCCGTGACAGAGGTTTGACTCACAATCTGATTGAATTAGTGCTCAGTAGCGACAAGTATTTGTCTTGTCATCACCGATAAGATCACTATGCTGCTCCGATGTGCTGTGTGATTAATTCCCTTCACAGTCGACCTGTTTCAGAGGCGCTAGTATCGCAGGCGCACCCACACGACGCGACGGTCCGATTTCTATCGTACTGCTCCGTCGAGTGAATAATGGTCAGCACCAAACAGTGACGTTTCCTCACGTCTACGTGTCCTTTCTCTTCGATTAATTTTAATACACTGAAGTATCCTCTCGGATTCTTTTCAAAATGGTTCTAGATGTTTCACAGTCGTTGACGTTTCCTGAACTTTCTAAACATCTTGTCCCACAGATTCCTAGTTTTCTACAATTACCCCACCGAAAAGAATTCGTCACAGGAAAATTGGATGTGTCACTTTCGACAATTATGGCGGTCTAGAAGAAATATAAATTCTCTCATTTCCAAACGTGAAACAAAACATTCTTGTTCCCAAAAATATAACTGGTAGATCTCAAGTTTAATTATGTCATGTTTAATTTAAGCAGTTAACGAACTAAAAAAATCGTTTAATAACTTTTAGTCACATGACTTTTCAATTCTTTTTGAAAAGATATGTACATCAGTGAAATAATATTTCTAAAACATCTGTATTATTAATACAATTTTATAAATTATTTTATTATAATTATAGACTCACAATCCCAACTGATATAATCCATGAAATTAGACCTTATTTTTTATAAAAGATCGATATTCCACATTAGTTTTTTTTAAATTTAATTGTAAAATGAACATTCAAGACAGCTACTGCGCCGCAGCAGTGTACTGTTATTCCCGATGAAGAACTCAACTGGGGCTTTGAAGAGTTAGTTATTATCCCCAACGATTCAAAAGACGTAAAAAAAAAGTTGTGTTTATTTCACCAGAAATTTTTTCTTTTTTGATTTTTCATTGTTATGGAGGGATTTATAGTCCTAGAAGGGTCGTAACACTTTTTTGGAAGGGAGAGATCAAGAGATACTTTCCCGATTGCACGACAAGAATTTTTACACGTGTATTAAGAACACGTGACACAAGGTGTTCTTTAAATACGCGTTCAAAACTACTGGCTCTACTTTGGAGGTTCATTCATGTTGTAACAAAGACATTAATTTCCACTCTACTTCTTCTACATTGTCATCGCGTCATAAACATCATCATCTTCAATAGGTCGTAACCTCCAACTCAGTGAATTGGTGCTGTTTGCAGTAGTTTTTGCTGATTCATTGTCTTCTTACGTGAAGCATTAAAACGCCTCCATGTAACAGAGTAGTCGTCTTATTTCATGTGAAAATGATGACAGCTTTCAAACCTCGCTAACGATTGCATTACTTTTCCGTTTCGCAATAAAAAAAAAGATTAGTGTTAACATATATTAGTCAACTCTGCCGCTACAACTATAACCGCAGTGATTCAAACACAAACGCGGGAAACACGCGTGTTATGGTTCTCGCAGCGAAAGGATAGTGGCGAGATGTACGCAATGGAGCGAAAGCGCGGTGTTGTCATGTTTGCAGTGGGGGGTTGGCCTAGCGTAGCTCCACCCATTCCTGACGGCATGCCACGGCACTCACACAGAGGCTACTGTAACCCGTGGGAAAGCTTATTTCAGGCACTGTTCTTTCAACCAAAGGTTAGTGATCAAGTCCACAACGGTCGACATATCAATTACTGCCTATTCTACGAATTAGCTGATGTGTTAAGCATCCGAACTGTTAACTCACTAATATGCTGCTGAGTAAAACGCCCACGTGTCTACAGCGAGTGGAAGAGTCGACACGTGTCTCGCAATACATTAGCTCGTTGACTTTCACGCGGTCTTTAGGCTCTACCCTAATTGTTTTTCTTTCGGTGAGATCACTGTAAGTTTTCCAACAATTTAACGGGATTCATCGTATTACTACTGTATTTACCTTTACAGAGTTTAAGTAACATATTTTGACTAGAATGTTCTACCTGGAGTCTCGCGAGTCCTCGCATCGTCGTTGCGCTGTTGGTAAGTTTGAACGAATGTTATTTGTTATTTAACTTTGAACATCTATATCACTATCTTAAATCCCCTAATGGAGCTTTATCCGCCTTTTTGTCTCGTGTATTTATATATACACTGTCTCCGTGTCATTTTATCTCCTTTAGGACATGTATACCTAATTTTTTTTGTTCCTATTAATGTTCTTTATCATCCCCCCAATGTTTTACGTATAGGTAAATAACCACAATAATGGTCCATGTGTCTAGTTAGAAACAATGTCTTACAGCAGTTATGCTTATTCTAATATTATGAGTGTAGCTCATAAACCCTATTACACTGCTTCTGTATGTAGTAAAAAACATATTTGCGAAAAAAACAACAACATAATTTACGGTTATCGTTCGTACAGTAGAGCTGTTTTTCTTATTTTACCAAACCAGTAGATTTAATAATGTTTATATGAGTTTGTATGATGCAGTTTTATCAATGGTTTCGTTATTAATTTCGCCGAAGCAGTGTTGTAATTAGACCTAAGATTCTTTGAGGGTTCAAACCCCTCCAAATCTTTTGTCTGCCTGCGCCAACGACATCAGATACTCGGATAATAAAAAAATCAAAGTATCACGTGGGACCATGTGGAGGACGAACTAATATATTCTCCGGAAGCAAGCGAGGGAGCATCCTATCAATTCTGTTCGTGATTTCAAATTTTAGGATATTCCTAAGATAAATATAAAAATTGTTAGCTACGAGTTATAATATCAACAGAATGCCTAGGAATTTCTATTTAATAAAATGCAAAAAATTTATTTCACAAATACGAACTATCGAATTATTGGAGTTCGAATCGTAAAATATTGAATTATTGGAGTAGTATTTTGCGCAGAATTCATCACGTTCCCCCACCACATGTAAATGGATACAAGTGCATTCTAGTGCATAAAATCGTTTCCCGTGCGAGTGTAAGAAGCGCGAAGAGGCATCAGCAGCAACGGCTGCAGCTATGATGTAGATCGCGATAAAAAAAAAAAGCCTCGTCGATTCCTTTCCGCCGCTTCCAGACCCATCGCCAACTGACTTCTCCTCCTTTTGTTCCCCTCGTCCGATCGCGGAGAATGTCCTCAATTCCTGGCCTGATTGATCTCTGGAAATGCAATAAAACACATCATCTTCGAGGAATAGCTGCGCATCGTCGGCGCACGTCGAGGCCGACAAAAGAGCAGCGTCTCGCGCGCGTGCTCGCACGTCGCCGAGGCCAGTGAGGCGTCGCCGTAGAAGGAATTGGAATTAAGAGGAAAATGTTCTATTTAGAGGGTGAAAAAAATAGGGCCAGTATAATGTAGTTCTATCGGGCAATCTTAATCACTCCTCACAAAAAAAACTTCTATTTATCCTATAAATTATCTACTTCTTTTACGGCGAGTTTCAGGCCACTTAACCGTGAATTGGGAAGGAGAGACGTTGGGTTGCCAATGTACCGACCCGGCATTTATCTGAAGTAGGTGAGGGAAAACCCAGCTGAAAACCTCAGCGGTATCGAGAAAACGAAAACCCTTCCACCAGACCACCGCTACTCGGATCGTATTTTAATTACTTTGTATGTTAGTTTTGTGAATTATAGTTATTGGTAATGATAATGTACTTTGTGACGAGAAGGTTATTTAAGAAAAAAGTAATATGAACTGCGAACTTAAGCAGTGTTAGCCTGTGCGACATGACTGACATTGGCCTGTATGCCCATGACATACTGGCAAGGGCGAAGGGTACAATGCCCTCGAACAAAAATTTGAAAAATTTTAGAAGTTAATCTAGGGTTTTTACTATAGGTTTAAAATATTTCATCTATTCAAAAATTCGTAAAGTAATTTATTTTCGAAAATAAAGTCTTTTCTTGTACGTTATGCAAATATTTCTTAAATGACCCGCATTGCGAGTTTTAGAAGATAAAGTCGAGAGTTGGTTAGCATGCTCCTGGCGTTAGCTACGGTTGTGTATGAGCTCTCCGTATTTTTCAGTTTAACCTTCCTAATTATTTTATTTTTTTCGAATTTTTGTGATTAAGTTGTTGCATTTAGTTCCTACCTTTATTGTAGTGTAAAATTTGTTTGTTTGCGTTNTGTGAAAGTAATTTACTGACTATGCAAGAGGAAAAATACTTCTCGTTGAGAGTATTATATACATTTCTTCATCACAAGTGGGGTTAAATTTGATCTCTGGTAATCCCCAAGGGTTTAACACGGGTGACGTCACTCCAGTACTTTTTACATCGAGATGTATTATTGGTGGTTTTATCGTTCTGTCACGTAAAGAACTGTTGTGTAACTTTATTCACGCTCAGAGAATTACAGTATTCGTCAGGAAGTAATAAAGACGAAGAGGCAGATGTATGAGAAGTGAAATCGAATATACTTGTAAGTTGGTTAATTGATCGTATATGAATGATTAAACAAATATGAAAAGAATACGTAGGAATGAGGTGCACGTGACAGCAAGCTTTGGAAATTAACAACCGATAACAATAAAGATGTAGGCGGAAGTTCAAATAAAATAAAGTTTCTTCAAGAACAGGAAACGAAATGGATAGTGATTGCCTGTCAGATTAGGCACTAATAGAGGATTAATTAGGAACGCTGTTCTTTATAGGGAAACATGGAGAAAGTGGGGTTTACGAGTTTGGAGAATTTATTCCAATGACGAAAATTGGACATAAATTTAATTTAAATTCAAAGAGAGAGTTTCAATAAAGATTGAAGTATCCAATGAAGTGAGAAAATTACAATAATTAAAGCCCAGAAAAGGTACCTCTTCCTTTTCATTATGATTATTGTTTTCATTGGAACTATACGTTACATTTGCAAATAACCAAGAAATAGAGTTGATAGGTTTTATAATTACCTCTTATTATTAAGGAATTGAAATGGTTACATTTAAACGACCATTAATTTATTTATATTTAAATCTTCAATTAAGTGAACGTGTAGTGGTTTACGTTTCTCGCCAATTTTGTCAACTCATTAAAAACTTCTTAAACAGCTTTTCGCTCATTATAATCCATATATAAAAAAAGAGAAAAATTGTAAACAGATCTAATTGTAAATCTTGTTTCATTTCCGATATTGTATACCCACATTTTACGCACACCACCATTTATCGTTAGAAAACGAATTATATGATTTCCCCGCTGTCTATATTTGACCGTTTTTTCATAAAAGAACATATTCTGGGAATTTTCAAGAATGTATTTTCTTCAAGCTTCGTTAAGTCGGATTTGTAGTAATCCGGAACTAGTTAGTTTGAATTAGAGGGGTTCTACAAATAATAGATTTGATTCAAGCATTTTTTTGGCAATTTGAACTTATTTGATGTGCAAAGAAAAATATATTATCTGAACAAATATTTGTTTTACAACTGACTCGTCACATCTCTTAAAATTCAGCATATTCTATTGTTTTGGCTGGAGTGTGAACGATGAGAATAGCGTGATAATGGCTCACCAATCACCTTTGACCCACTTACAGTTCTAAAGAAGGCAGGAACCTGGAATTTGCTTCTTACGTATTTTATCAATAATTGGATCAGTTCATGCTTAAAGTGGTACATTCCATTGAACCTTGTTTGAAGCCACGAGAGAGGTGTTAAAAATTATTCTTATCTTCAATAATAATATGAAAGTTACTAAGAGACATTTCTAATTACAAGTACGTATTTCCTTTGTTCAGCGTATACTAAATAAAATAAAATAATATAATTAAGATTCTGATCCTAGGAAAGGAGTGGAATGCCATATGAAATAATTTATTCAAATATTTTTGGTAAAATTTAATATTTGTTTTATGAGTAAGCTTGATGATCTTATTCTCGCTACATCTAAAAAAAAACACATGTAGTAAAGTAAATAATAAACTAATGTCACAGTAACCAACAGAACCCNCTACATCTAAAAAAAAACACATGTAGTAAAGTAAATAATAAACTAATGTCACAGTAACCAACAGAACCCTCTCATAATAATCCTCAGACCCAAGGAAACGTCTTGAATGCCATGTGTACGGTCATTGTTTGAGAAAAAGTTAAGGATCATAAGCGTATTACAGCTTGCCTTTTGTGCACTTGAGAGCACAGTCACCCGTCACAGAGTTTATGCTTCTCGTTCTCCATTTCTTGCATCACTTATTTTCTACTCGAGCCCTTGTATTCCTCAACAAATTAGTTGCCGATGTTGTATTTTTGAGATTACTTTTTCCTCCGTTCGCGGCCTCTTAACATTGCTTAGGGTTAATTACTACGCCTGTGTTGTTTTAATTTGCCCGTTAAAACTCTTGTCAAGCAAATTCCAACTTTTTTAAGTGTAATTTTGGAATTACGTGCCGCGAACGAGCTTCTACTCGGTCTTAAACGTACGAGATGCAAAAAAGAGCACAACACTTGCGATATTTCAACAGTGGAATTACAAAAGAAATATTTTTACTTCTCAGTCCAAAAAATCTTACAATGAATTGAAGGAAAATTTCAGAGTTGAAACCAGAATACCTCATCTTCTCACTATAAGATGCATTTTGTGGTATAATATGTTATAAATGTAGAGTCAGTATGAACTTGTTTGTCCTGGACAAACCACGTCTTAGTATATAAAACTATCAACGTTTCGGCCATCTTCTTATGGCTTTCTAGCTGAGTACGACAGTTTGCAGGCAGAGTACGACGGCGACTTCGATCTGGTACGACTCGGTCATTGCCCTGAAGAAGGTCAAAGGAAGATGGCCGAACGTTGGTAGTTTTATCTACCAAGACGCAATTTGTCCCGGACAAACAAGTTCGTAAAATATCTTGTATTCCTTTCGATTCACATTCGTTACCAAATATATACTTGCAAAAAGTATTTTATTACATTACTTTGTGAAAATATTAGTTAATTGTAAATTAGGGTTGCAAAAGTAGACTGAAGAGGGGAAGTGAAAGATATGATTGAGTAGTGAGGAGGAGCACCAGTCAAGTTTGGAAGAAGCAGTGTATCTACTCCTAAGAACATTCTTGGCATATGACTTCTTCTTTTCCAAAGCTTCATGTGTAGGACTTTTNCTTCTTCTTTTCCAAAGCTTCGTGTGTAGGACTTTTTACCCTTCTCAGATCCCCCATTGATAATTATCTGACCTTCTCCAGACCAATGTTCGTTCGGTAACCCTCATTCCCCAGCCACACAATATATCTCCTTCCCCATCCTTGGCTGAAGTAACGTGGTTAGATGGATGAACAGACCAGACGGCTTCAAGCTCACCATGTCGTATATAAGACCTGAAATTAATAAATAACGAAATTAAAAAATGAAATCCTACTCTTATTACTTTCATCGGTGTGTTTCTGTTCTCATTCCAATTGTCTCGTATTCTACAATTTGAAGATTTTAAAAAGTCTGTGACAAGAAACAAAATTAAATCTTCCTGTTTGGACGACATCGTCATTTCATATTCACCTTCTTCCGTTGTTCACTGGCTCCTTCGACGTCGGGACACCGCGCCCGCCGCGCCGCGTCGTGTAGAGTGGCCCCCGCAGCCACCGCGTCGCATCCCAATTACGTCTTAGCGGCGCTTTGCTGCTCGGTCGCATCTCGTTGACACTCTGATGTTTGGTAGAAAGTTGAAGAGCAACCGGGAACTTTGTACGAGACACTCGAGTCTTAGAAGACATCGATATTCTATTTTATAACCAACGATATTGTATACATTATCGCTTAGTTGAACATTTGTAAAATGAAAATGTCTTTGCGTTTTTTTACATTTTAATTTTTTTTACCTCCAAAACTGTTGGTAATACGCAAAAAATGCTCGGACAGAAGCATTTAATATAAGGCGTATTATATTAAAACAATAAATGCATTTAATATTTCGAAATATTTTTCATTTGTTTGAAGTAAAGGGATAATTTCGGTGTAGGCGAGTATCTCTCGAATATAGTGAAATCTTCCAATTTTTATTCGTTTTAGGCATTTACGCGCGTGTAATTTCGAATGTGATATTTTGGACCTAAGGAATATTAAAAAGTGGAAGATTTGACAATGTTAGAATACAAATTGTGGAGGATCACAGTAATTTCACGGGAAAAGAAAATGCGAAAACAATCGAAGATGTTTTTCGTAGTGTATAAATTTTGAAAGTATGGGTCGCTTTTAAAAGAGCAATTTTACAAGAAAGTATAGAAGAGTTGTCTGCTAAATTAATTGTTTTATCATCCATTAGTATCAAATACATCTTATCACTATATATTATAATTTATTGATACTTTTTTATTTTCAATTCATATTTTCCCGTTGTTGAGGTGAGATGGCATTGTCACTAACGTAGAAGGGAATTAATATAATTGTTTTGTTTGTTATTCTTTCTCGGTGTATCCTTTCCGTTAAAAGATTAAGCCATAAACCCCTAGTTTATGACNATCCTTTCCGTTAAAAGATTAAGCCATAAACCCCTAGTTTATGACTGTCAGACCGTGAAGTTAGTTAATTCATCTGAACAACTCAACAACTATTAGAAAGGAATAATTTTCATGAAATTTTTATTTTCTTCCATGTCGCATCGTAGTTTTGTTGGTAATGCTAGTTGATTTACTGAGAACATGTTAGTTTTAAACGAGACTCATTTTAAGGAAATGCGTTCAATTGGCGTTGTACTTCATCAATGTTCTCAGAAGATGAAAACTAGGAAAGAAACTTCCACTAAACGTTTGCAAGAAATGTCTTACAGGACAATCCGGGAAGGAATACTTTCCGCTAGAAACGGGAGTATTGATGAACACAAGAGAAAACTCCTGAGAAGACAACCCATTAAAACTTACGCAGCCATGTTTTTCTTACAATGGTGCGACAGTAATTTGTCTCTAGCAATTATTAGCTTCGCCTTAGCTACGTGTATGACGAAGGCGGAGAAAGGCAGTTTCTACTTTTCTAACTTACGGACATTGATGGGCTTCGACAGCTGTCATCCTTTTGAACAACACGAATGACAATGAAGCTGTTCCCTTTCCATTGTCTTTCAACTAATCGGCTACGTAATGAGGATATCGTCTTTGACTCCTATAGAAGTGAATTTCTCTTCCACTTGAAAAAAGCAGCTACAAACTGCCTATGACCACGTGGAGTACATTCAACTAATCTACTCTCCTAAAGCAAGCAAGGGACCAGCTCTTCAATCCCAATCGAGGAGAGGCGGATTCAGAACCGGAGAAAAACCCGGGCCAGGATGGGGCTACAGAATGAATGTACAGAATCGTGTCAAGGCTGAGTACAGATGAAACTAAACTTGTATTAATAATAAGACACAGGACAAGCATGCAGGAAAATTTATAAATATTTCCATAAGTTTGAAGTATTTGGTCATTTTTTTTCATTTTATGTTTTATTCTTACATTCCTTTGTAAACGTTAGCTATTTTTTTACGCACCTACGTCCCGGCTTGCCGGCTCAAGTTACCCTTTCACTTACGAAGAGATTGGAAAATTTTTATTTGGTTATTTAATCATTCACAATTGTGACACCAAATTACACCTAAATCAACTACGAACTTATGTACTGTATAGTTAATAAAGAAATTGTTACACTTTATGTAATTTTATGAGGTATTTTGACAGAATGGGAAGAGAGATAAACACGAGCTGTCACAACCAGCGACTCATGGGTATAAAATATAATTAGAACCGGAAGGATGCATCTACAAGGTAAAAGTTCCTAATGCATCTTAAATAACTTATAACAATACCTTAAATAACTTATAACAATTTCAACAACTATTTTCTTGCATTATTGTTGTCTTATGATTCATATTAATTTAGTTTTATGTGTACTCAACTTTGGCACGGTTGTGTACATTAATTCTGTAACCCCATCCTGGCCCGGGTTTTTCTCCGGTTTTCTTTCACGTAGAGGCGGATTTCTTATTCAGGTTCTCTAGGTTTTGTCTAGGGGCGTGTTTATTGTAACAATAAATCGTGAAATTAGTGTTATTAAAATTCTTAAACACTATACTCAGATTAGTTCGATAATGATTTGTACATGTAAATTTTTTGCATTAAATTCCAAACATATTGACATTCAATTAGTATTATAACTCGCAGCTAACTTTTTATCAGGAATTTTTGCTGATATTTTTGAATCCGCCTCTGCCTTAGGGTCCTTGATCGGAATTGATGGGATGGTTCCTTGCATAACTTTGTTTGTTACATAATTTTGTTAACAGAGTTTTTACCTGGAGTCACGTTAAATACTTAAACGTGAAAATACTAATAGGAAGACTTTTTAAGGCAGTGGGGGCAGTCATCCCCGGGTTTCATCCGGTGAGGGACCTCGAAATGGATCACCAAAATAGTAAATGACATAAAACTGAACTTAAATGTACGTAAGAAAAATAGCTAAAAAGTTATGTTCGTACTAGGAATAACTAATTTTAATTTCATATTTTTTTAGGTAGTTCTTAACGCACTGTCAAAACACACCTCCAAAATGTCTCTCCAAAATTGTATGTTCGCTACAGGTTTAAAGTGGGACTGGTCGAGGATACAATCTTCCAGGACAATGTTTCGCTTCCACAATGACCGCTACGCTTCTATCGCAGCAGGATGAGTTGACGGCGTTATTGTATTAATGTCGACTGTAACGGTCTTTCTTGTTCGCGCCACGTCCAGCAGGGTAGATCCTATCGAACTCTCCTCCACGCTCACCCTTGTGTAATGAAGAGGTTCCACGCGCTGCGGCGTTTGGAGTGGACGTGAATGCAGGAATTGATCACTCTGTTGGCTATCGTCAGAGGGGGAGAGGTCTCTTCGAAAGAAGTACGATTAACGATCCGGCGAGCAAACGAAAAGCGGAGTGTAAGAGGTTGATGATCCTTTGTTGACATCACGATTTGAATACGCATTCATCGTTTGCACTGGTTCTCGGGTTACTTCATTACTCCACATCGGTATTATTCAAAACTAAATGGAACTAACATCCAGTGACTCCTCGATGGGTTCTTGTTGGTTTATATCTACTCACCTTACCATCGGTGAATTTAATCTGTATTCGTTTAATGGCTTCCTTAAATTCAAATAAAAAATATATTTGCTCTTAACATACTTTTATTTTTAAACGGAAGATAAAGTTGCATAAAATATACTGGTATTGAATTTGTGACGATCATTAAGAATACTTCAAAACTGTGGTGAGGCTATGAATTTGATGAAGATTGATTGAAACTATAGTGCTACACAAGATGTCTTACTATTATTCACCATTGTGATCTTAGTCACAAAGCTGTCGTTTCAAACAATCATTGAGAAATGTTCAATCAAACCTTTTTGAAATGCAAAGAAAATATTTTTTAAATCAGTGCTTTGTCCCTCTCCTCTGTGGTGTTTGCGTAAAACTGTTTTGGAGAACCACTCAGTCTCCGTATCCAGCGCCTCTATCGGAGATGCTCGAATTGTCAATACGACGCAACCTTCACGATCGAGGTGGTTGTAAACTCTTTGCCGAAACCTAGTCATCAAATGTGTTAAAGGAAGACACGCGTCAGCCTTAACCCAGCAATAGGCACGCGTTACACGGTAATTACCCTCGGGAACCCCGTTTGTTCGCGGCGTGTAAGGACTCTTAGCAACCGGAAGTAGCTGTTATTCGCTATTCGCATTTCCTTCCTTTCTCGTTGGAAAAGAGGACGACCGGAACGTGGTTCTTTAGCATTCTTAAAAATAATACAGCTAATATCTTTCAGAAAATAGTTCCTTGCATAGAATCAAAAGTACAAGGGATACCCTGTGATTTTCTGTTATCGTAGTATTGTATTTAAATTACTCTGAAGTTATGAATTCTATTCTTTCCCGATTCTAATATTTGTATTGTTAGAATCTCTATTTACAAAAAAAACATTACTATTGTCTGCCTAGACAGCGGAATTTTTAATTTGACTTCAATGACTTCTCTAATCCTTGGCCTAAATTCTTACCGAATTCAAATCGCACTAGAGTCACTAATTATATATTTTTATGTAATGAAGAACTTAAAAAAATAAAATTTACTGCTACGAGTGAATTTACAAAATCTTTTTTTGTTTTAAAACATTTTTGTAACAAAATCCTGAACGACAATGATTTACAGCTCATTTTGTAGACTGGCTGATGAGATGACAGAGGTCGTGATAGGGTCTTAAATAATGTCAGCATTCAAAATTGCTCAAAATTGTGAATAACCTGAAACCGTCTCGGGTTATTCGTTCTTAATTTTCATTTAATTTTATTTACTCTCGCACAACTTTTTTCCGATATATTCAGTTTACATTTATGCCTTCTATCACTTAGTTTTTCTTTATGATCATAAAAATTAAATATTGAAACTACAATGGGTTGAATTTTTAAAAATTCATTCCTCGCATTACTTTTCAATTTTTGCAATTAATTTCAAGAGGACAGGGACACGTGTTTCTATAAATTCCGTTTTCAAAATTTGGTCTCATATTTCTGGCTTCCAATAATAAATCTTTTTGAAAAAATGAGGTAATCTGACAAAAATGTTTGTTTTTTGTTGAGTTTCATTTGTGTCAGTCTAAACGATTCCAAAATGTACATTCTTCTTGAATAGAAAACTGAAAATTATCATACGAATTCTAAAAAGTACATAATCCTATTAAGGAAAACGTTTAATAGGATTATAATATATAAAATTGTATAAAAAGTTCCTTATATAAGTAAAATCTTAAGAATTTAGATGAATAGGGTGAAATAATGAAAACTCGATGAAATGGTAACCAGGAAATATTTTTTTTAATTCGTGGTAAAAAGCTTTTATTTATAAAATATTTTTCTAAAATATAAAGATATTAAAACATATAAAACTTGATTTCCAAGGATTTTACCAACTGAAAAACCATTTGGGTACTTGAAACGGTCGTATTTCGAAGAAACAAAAAGTACCCGTACCTCGTTATTACTGGAAGTCACAGATATTTGATTGAGCTGTGTATTGAAATATGAAGGACACGATACCTTATTCACAGTGATTCGCCAATCGATGGAGAGTAAATCAGGGTAAACGTTGAGAGAAAGCGACATGGATTTGATGCAGTGCTCTACTGACTTGGAGCGAGATCTCGAGAAGCGAACTGATTCCTTTCGAACCTTTTCATTACGCCGTTGATTGAACACTCAATCGCCTCTCAATGAATGTTCTCGACCGAAATCATAGTATCATTGCAAAAAATTCTCCCTTCCTATCAATTACTAATGAGTGAATTCAAGCAATCGTGCTTTCTCATCGTCTCTAACATCCGACTTACAAATTGAGTGAGTCACCGATCCGTGGACCCCAACACCTGTTCGGCTCCTTGCATTGACTGGCTGCCAAGACACTGTTGCGATCGTTGAATCAAACAGACGAGGCAGGTCAAATATTCTCTTTTTTTCTTCTTGCTCATCGAGATAAACGCTGCACTTATGTGTAAATAAAAATCACATATCAATTTTGTTGAAAACTAGTTCAGTAATCAGAACTGCAATGAAGGTTTCGACATTGGAAAAGAGAAGAAATAATAACAAATTTATTGTCAAAAAAACAGTACAAACCGCGTATGACCACGTGGAGGACACTAAACTAATTTACTCTCCGGAAGCAAGCATAATTTTTTTAATACTTGCTTTTATCAATTTATTATTCCAAAATGAATCGTACACATACTGTGCAGTCAAAATTCGACATTAATAATAACAAAAGTATTAAAGGACAATCCCGATTATGGAAAATCCGCCATTACCCGGAGGAAAACCAGAGAAGAACCCTGGTCAGGATTGGTCTATAGATATGATGTTTACAGTTATAAATGAACTATTATAAATAAAAAGAATAAAAACAACACGCATGAAATAAAGAAAATAAACCACTATCTACAGTACTAGAATAATGCCGTGACAAAGAATAAGATAAATTAACATCACATACGCCATCCGAAATCATATGGAGTACAATATTTATAGGTAAATAGGCATCTCATTAATTATTTCATTAAAATTAATAAATTTTTTCACATGGAGTATATAATGTGACCAAGCTAAGAGTGGATCAAGCTAATAGTAACATACACTGATATGGAGAAAGACCAACCTAATTGTGGAGCACTGAATGCTATTGAAACGATGCTCTCCATTTCGTAACGACGTCATTGCGAGAAGGAATACGTCATGAGAGGGAGCGAGATTTTCTCCTTATACGAAGAGGCCCGCATTCGTCTCATGCGAGGCGGCGGTAGGCGCTCAGAAACAGCAGCGGCAGCATCTCGGGGGGAAGGAGTGGGGAAGGGAGGTAGACGCTAAACAAACAATCGCTATTGTGTCAGAGGGAAGGAACCTTCTTTTCCCCTCTGAGCGTGAATAATTCACGCTGTTCTTAAGCCAAGGTGGGAGCCATGGGGTCGTCCTGCCAAGGAGGGTGAGAAAGGGCTAATGGGGTGAAGGGAAAGGGCTGATGTGGAGGTTACGATATGCATTCATATATCTATTTTTATTACCCATCCTGGCCCGGGTTTCTCTCCGTTTTTCCTACGGGTAGAGGCGGATTTCTTATACAGGTTCTCTAGGCTTTATCTAGGGGCGTGTTTATAGTAACAATACATCGTGAATTTAGACTTATTTCAATTCTTAAGATTTTTAAACACTATACTCAGAATAATCGATAGTTCGATAATAAATTGTACATGTACAGTTTTCGCGTTAAATTACAAACATATTGACATTCTATTAGTATAGTATTATAACTCGCAGCTAACTTTTTATCTTATCTAGGAATTTTTGGTGAAATTTTTGAATCCACCTCTGCCTTAGGGCCCTTAATCGGAATTGATGGGATGGTCCCTTACTTGCTTCCGGAGAGTAAATTAGTTTATTGTCCTCCACGTGGTTATAAGCACTTTGTACTGTTTTTTGACAATAAACTTATTATTGTGTAAATGATTGGTCGTAAGATACTTTTCATGTAGCATAGTGGTGGAGCCAAGAAGGGGTACGTGGCTCCCCCCCCCCACAAGGAAGTTTTTATTTACTTCGGAAACTAAATCAATATGACCACTGAAAGAAACACGACGTACTAATCAAATCTATGTGAGCAGACTACTTCATAGGACAAACGTATGACTTACATTGTTTAAGTCGATTTCCACTCCTGCATACGAACATAATGCTGCGATATTTTCTAGCAAACACTCCAGAGAGATTTCAAGCCACTTGACTAATAGAAAATTATCGAGGTAAAATTTACAATAGTAAGATAATCCAAAAGTGGAGGGATCTGCAAACTCTGGTATTTCTGTTTATGGGTCCCTCGAAAAATCAAATCCTGGATCTGCCCCTGATATAGCACTGTGAGAACAGGTTTGGATGTGAAATCCAAATCGAGAGGAAAGGAAAGATTAATCCAAACTTTTGGATGTGACATTCCAAACTTTGGATGGGACATCCTAACCATTGGATGTGTCATTCCAACTTAGAGTATCCGAACTGTGCGATTGGGATGATATATCCCAATGTTCATCCATAAAAGGTCAAGAGTCTTCATTTATTTATTTAATTCAGGTTCTCACATCCATAGTATATTCTCTTTGTAACACATGGTTTTATTCATAATAGTTATAAGCGTAATACGCTTATACTGTCGTATACTCGTACTTCTGATCTGTACTGAAACCTTGGCGCATTAGTAGCCCCATCTAGACCCGGAATTTTCTTATGGGTACATTGATCGGAGATGATGGAATGGCACCTTCCTCGTTTTCTGAAGCAGCTTATTGCGTATCAAGTAGTAAACACAATTTTAAAACGATTTTTAGTGCCTCTAACTATTGACTGCACTATTTGATATTGAGTTAAACTTCTTCAAAATTTTTAAAAAGTTACTTGAATCGTATATTGAAAGTGACATACAAATTAAATAATCGTCAAATTCTTTGTTGGAAGAAAAGATAAAAATATTCACAGTATATTGTCATGTATTTTGAGTTTCATAGTTGTAAATCTATAAAACTAAAAAAATATATTTCATTTCTGGAGATAAAATTTTGATTTATGTTATACTTATCCCCCTCCCAACAGTACCGAGAATCATGAGACGTCATTGCCTCAGAAGCGTTACCGTAATTTTTTTATTGATGCTGCTAAAAACATGAAATATTTGTTCTGAGAAATTTGGTATCCCGCACATGTTAATAAAGACATCATTGAAGCATTTACTAAGAAACTTTTATCATGTTCCAGTTATGGAAACATGGTTGTAATTCTCTTTCAAAACAACTATAATTTTATGCTTTATTACTGTTTGTATAATGTTCTGACATAGTCCTCATAAAATGATACGCAATACGTAGTACGTGACAAACTTAGTGCAGAAAATAATGACTTTTTCTATAAACATTCTGCGTACATTTATGTATGTAGGTAGTTAAAGCTAATTTGTTTTCTTGGCTCCTAATTTTGATAGATGTCATCAAATTATTGAAAACAAAAGAATTTTTTTTAGAAATTTTATGTTTCAAGGGATCTTTGACTTTGGAAATTCTTGCCCATCTTCAATCCATTGCATTAAAATATTCTTTTCTACATCTGTATTGCTATATCTTCCTTCTAAATGATATCAATTATTTATAAATCTTTATATCTTGCTTTTGTAAATATATACAGTTCTCACGCGTCATACTTAAGAGATTGTGAAATGGGGTATAATTAAAAACATTATTTTCTCTACTCTAAAGGAATCTGAATCGCCTATTTTAATTCGAATTGTTTTAAAATTTAAATTAAATTCGAATTGTTGATTTAAAAACAAACTCTCAGGAGTCACTACTCATGTTTGTCTTTCCGCCTCAAGGCATTGATACAGAGCGTACATGTTAACACTCGCCAATATATATGTATAGTTTCTCCTGCAAATTTACATCAAGTTTGTATTTATTTTCAGAGTGATTTTCGAATCATATAAGTATTATTCTCCGATAAATAAGGGGAAAATGACAAAAATGGCCATTTTCAGTTGAATTAAAGGCTTTGAACCCGCGGAAAGAACAATATGAGGTTGACGGTTTTATGACGCTTCCAAAGGGTACGTCTCTGAACCCTGTGGGTCAAAGTATGAGACCGATCGCAACGATTGATCTCTGTGTTTTTTTGCATCAGAATAAGAAAAGCACAAAAAAGGCATTTTTGAAGCTCCCACTCGCATTTTTCAAGTTCAATTTACATACACGGAAGCAATTTTTCGCGAATGAAATCTTGCAATCTGGATTTTTCACCCTGTAAAACCTACCCCACGAATTTCATCGAAATCCACAGAACTGTTTCCGAGATAATGCTTGTGTACTGTTATATCTATAATGAGATAATATTACGACTCCTCTAATTTCTCGACTAGAGATTATCAAGCGGCTTTACGTCGGTGCGTTACGCGTCGTTAGCGTTTGCTTACGCACACTCACGCACCCGCACCCACACGCGTTAACTCTCCAGCGAAGCGACCTTGTGTATGAGCACGAACTCAGCTCACCCGCTACGCGCCCTCTGCTCGCTTAAAGGCGATTGAAGCGCTTCAGACGTCGGACATACGCAACACTATTAAAGAGGTATTCCTAATGAAAGTTACGGTAAAAGGGGTTATGAACTTAACCATGAACAAATTACTGCTAAAGGGCAGTTAATAATTGTGTTTGACCACGTTAAGGACAAGAAATTATTCCACTTTTCATAAGCAAGCAAGGGAACCAGTGACGGATCTAGACCGTATTCAAGGAAGAAGGGGGCTACCCGGGGAAGGAACAGGGGAGCATTCATGCTCGAAAATTATGGGTTTACAGCACGAATTTTGTAAATATTATTTCTTAAATCAAATACATCAACTCATCAAATTTATAATCAACAACTAACAATATTGAATAGTAACCAAATTTATTAATGTTTTAAGTGGCATAGTATGCCTTTGTTGAGAGAACTATACTCCTTTGCCCC
>NNCF01131391.1:130354-151125 GCA_002313205.1 Laupala kohalensis | reverse complement strand
ACACATATTACAAAGATATTTTACACCAATGTTCAGTGACGAAAATGATTTGAGGTGTAGGGGATCAATGTTTCCATAACTTTTAAACAATTCCATATTTTGGAATACATTATTTCACTTAACATCTAATAATGTTTTCAACATTAGCTAAGATTAAGCTATGACTTATACCTAGAGGTTGGAGCCTAGCTGGTATTTGTGTAAAATGACATTGTGTTCAGTAGCCCTCTGGAAGTTAATATAGGGAAATATTACATTTAATCGTACTCAGTCATAATGAATCTGGAATAGATTTATTACGGCAATGGACTATTATACCCTCTGACGAACCAAAAATTATTTTATCTTTTGTGTGTATTCCAGCTATGGGGATTTAAAGAGGTTCAAGTACTGGTCACCAGAGAGGCGTTAGAGTCACACAAATCAACAATTAGCAGTCAGCCATCCTCAGACGATAATCTCCTCTACCTCTACAAGTATACAATCACCTGTTCCTGTAGTTAAAAAATGTGTCATTTTTGACTCGCGCTGATAAGTTCGATTTAGGAACGATTCCCGTATGAGTGAAGCGATCGAAATTGAAGGAATACGGAAAGCGATGGTGCGAGAAGTAGAGGGAAAGTTTTCGATCGAGTAGTGAATGATTGAAAGACGGTAAAAGTCGTCGCTCAAAACAACGTGACAAGAGTGGGCTCAAGATGTCGAAGAGGCGAATTTGCTTTTAAGAGGGCACTGATCCCGTCGCTTTCGCTATCGAAGGAATATAATATGAGATGGTTGAACGTGGAATTGCCATATTCCTTCATCTCGCAGTATTTCATCGCCACCATTCATTTTGGGCATGAGCCATGACCGCTATTTATGGAAAAGTATGATTACATTTTTTTACTGTTCGTATTTGATCGTTTCTCAAATGGGTGCAAGAACATAAACATATTTCTGTTTTCGTTGTAAAGATCTCAAATTCAATCATGAGATCTTGCCGGTTGAAATCATTATCATGCTATCGATTATTTGACCATTAGTTTCCAAAAACTAAAAGATTTCTGTTAAAATGGGAGGATGAAGAACGTTTCAAATATGATCAACGGTATACGTTTGAATATTTTAACGGATGAGCTTAAGTTGTTTTTTTTCTTTAATTATTTAAATAATTAGTCTCTACGAATTCTCAAGGCTTCAAAAATGACACAAAGTCAGTAATGATATGCCTTCGTTTTTCGACTTAGTCTCCAAAATAGGAAAATAGTACCTTCTGGCGACTACGAAACTGCAATAATTTTTTGAATTTTGAACTACCTATTTCTCTCTCTAAAAGAAGAATTCGTAACAACATAACTCACGCACACGAACTTAATGTTAATGAAATTGATCTACTGATTTAGGTATAGAGCGATTCTTTAATTTTTCAATAATAATTTTAGTTCGTATTCAAATATCAGGGTTTTTTTATTTAATGTAAATACGTCGAAAGCTAAAATACCGGTTTCTAACTGTGCTAAATTGTATTTCTAACTCGCGTAGAACATAAGTTTTTATGTTTACTCTGACAACACTTCACATCTTATCAGATGAAATTTCAGGACCCAGGATGATAATGCTACAATGTAAAATCTGAAATTGATGTTTTGAGAAATTTACAATCCTTATCGAGAAAGTGAAAAATAACCACGATGATTACTTTTGGAATTTACAAACCAATACGAAAGATTCTCTTATCTTAGAGCACAAAACGAGGAAGAATATGGAATCAGGACTATATTAAAAATACATTATTCGTTGTACAAATGTGCCAATGCTCTCCGCGGGCAATCAAATCACGAAAGTGTACGTTCTCCTTGCTACATAAACGCAATCTCCACAATTACCCCCCTCCATATCATCAACTCCGAACACCACGCTTCGTTGGTAGGAACTCGATACGATCAAAGTAACGTTTCTCTCAACCCGTATTTACGATATCGACTCCGATACAGTGAACTATAAATCTCTGAATACTCCTACTTTCGTTGACTTCACTAAACCATCGGCTGCCATATTATTCGTGCACATAGTACACTGAAATTAGCAAATAAAAGCGGAAATAATTCGTAAAGTTTTGAAACTTCGTAATTAGGTGTAGAATATTGTATTGTTTACGAGTATTAACTCTCACTCAAATTTTTTGGAGCCACGCACCCCTAAAAGCTTAAATGTGTATGTTCGCGGTTTTTACCGTTTTGACGCAAAATGGTAAGGTTTTCGAGAACGTTATCTATATAATACAATGTTCCCCGTTACATTTCCTATAAAAAAGGTGAAAAACTATTTTTGAGTTAAGTCTAGTGGTTTGAGAGATATAAGCGTTCCAATCGGGGTAGTTTTCAAAATTACAATATCTTCCCAAAATTACAATATGTTTTTAGCATATTAGGACCTCGGAGGACCTATGTTTCGACATTTAGTGATATATAAAACGAAAAAGCAGCTTCAACACGATTTTTGATCGAAAAACTCGGGTTCTAGTGCTAATAGAAGGTGACCCTTGCGTATTTCGTCAAATATTCTGTGCGCGCGCTTTGTTAGCGTTGCATCTGCGCGAGGACGTCGACGAGCTGCTGTTTCCGGAGCTTCAAAAATGTATGTTTATTTGCTTTAACTCGTAAAGTACAGTTTTCTTTCGATAAAAAGATATACGATGAGCCCTATTTCATTACTGAACAATACTCCGAAGAACATATTTTTCAGTTGTCCGTGCGTTACTTGTGGCGATATGACCATGTATTTGAGAAAGATAATACTTCCTTCTGATATTTCCTTTTCTTTAGACAGATTTGCACTTTTTCCATACTTGGCTTGGTTTCACGCAATTCGCATTTCCGGGAGTAGAATTCAAAATTACAAATTATTCATATTTTTTCGTCAAAGAAAGGCGTCACTGTACTAACAAAAGGAGGAATCATTTACCTTCGATTTCAAGTTTATAAGTGTAAGACTATTGCTATATAGAGCTTTTGATACTTTATAACTAAACAGGTCCGGCCTGGGTAACCTTACACCAACATCTAGAGGGCTTGGGTGGATCAACATCTAGATGACGCCACCCAAGGGCGGCATCATAGCAGAACCCTGGAATTCTGAATTCGGGGGGGGGGGGTTACGAGAGTCTACACCCTTCACCCCATTACCACATAATGAAGTTATATAGTTATATTATATTACCCAATTATAAAGTTTCCAAAATGTCTATTAAACCTAAAATCCTCACTGTAATATTTGGGCGTTATATTGGATGAACGACTAGCATTTACAGCACATATGGAATACGTAGGGCAGAAGTTGAAGAAAATAATATACGGGCAACAAAGATTATGTATAAACAAATACAAATACAAATAAACAGTTTGACTTTACAAGGCAGTAATTGAGTCACATGGCGCGAATGCATGGCATGAAAGAAGTAAGTTATGACACACAGAACGGAGAATGAGTAGTATGCAGAGAATGGGATTGATAAATTGGAGTGGTATGGACCACTGTACTTCAACAAAAGCAATATTTTTTGGGGGAGATTATTGCCGATATACCTTGTAGTAGATAGACATTATTTGCGAACAAGAGTACGTCAAGGAGAGAAAATAAGAATAGGAGATGGAGAGGTAGATAAAGTTATGTGTGATGGAAAGGGAAGATAAGTAGACAACTTGGCCATTGCTGGAATATACGGTGGGAAAAGGCTACAGAAGTAAGAAATATATATATACACGAGATGTAAATATAATTAAGAGAACAGACGTTGGTTTCAGCCAACACCGCCGGTTTACCAAGTGCTGACAGGACATGGCGATTTCCAGACATATTGGCGTAAAAGAAATCAAGCCGAAACAAAATGGTGTAAATCTGGCAAAGAAGAGGATACACTGGATCATCTGCTTCGTAATTGTGAAATAGTAGGTGCTGAACGAGCAAGGATGGATCAACTAACTAAAACGTCATGGTGTACTTACCAATAAAGACTGGGCAGAGTACATTAAAGAGGAAGGACTCTATAAGAGTTTCGAAGACGATGCAACAACTACTACGAGTGTAAGAAAAGAATAAAACAACTAGAAGGTAGAGGAGTTTCTCACTTCCTGGAGGTTGGGACGAGAAGCGTCAATACCTTGTAGAATGGACGGCTAAGCACAAAAAACCCATAAATATAAATAGAGGAACAACCAAAAAACAAGGGAAACGAACAAAGGAGACAACGATGAAAACGAGACACTGACACATCATAGGGTGTACAGAAACCAAAGACAATAAAAAGAAAAAATACAAAATTTAGACAACTTNCCATAAATATAAATAGAGGAACAACCAAAAAACAAGGGAAACGAACAAAGGAGACAACGATGAAAACGAGACACTGACACATCATAGGACGTACGGAAACGAAAGACAAAGAGAGAAAAAAGATAAAATAAAACCTAGTTAAAGGCCACTTGGTCCAGACACCAGGTTAATGATATATTTGTGGAACGTTCTTGTCCAGAGAATAATACAATAAGCACTAGACTTGCATTAACCCATTAAAGGCAAATATTAGAGAAAATTTGAAAAAAATATTTCTTATTCATAAAAGAATTTAAAAAATTGAGTTTTATACACTAATATGAAATATATAATATTCCAAGAAGAGTTTAAAAGTTCAATTTCCATTTGTTGTAGAATGTCGACATTTGTTTCTGGCACCGTTTATCGTTAACAGTATACAAGTTATATACTTTAGTTATATACTTTAGTTTCCGAATTATTTTGTATGAGATTACTTTTCAATTTTTCGTATTACTATAACTCATATTGTATCTTTTACATTTTCATAACCCGAAATCTATTATTCTTTCTAAAAGATGTACGCCTCTGACATACATCAATAAATACACGGAAAATACATAATAGAAAGAAATTTTCTATGAAATTTTTCAAAACCGATTGCATAAAATAAAATTGTGGCGATTGTTAGCGGAGAAAGTAGAATCATCAAGACAATATGATATGATTGCTGCGAAGAATTCCATAAGAAAAATCACAAGGAGACTTCGCAGATCTCAGTGCGTAGGAAAAAGGCTTTTTCTTAGTTTCTCAGTACGCAGAAGTCTGCTCATTAGGAAAAGATAACTCACAGTAACAATAATGCTCTTTTCCTTGCGAACCGAAACATTTAACTGTCTTGAGGAGGTTCTTTTTAGGATTTCTGTCATTTACCTATTGAACATGTAAATTAGTTACTTTTAATAAGGGCCTAAGGAAAATAGAAAATAAGTTTTATAATTCACAACTTTTTTATTAAATTTTTTTTAAAAATATATTTTCTGTAACTACATGTTGTGTGATAACTTTCGGTCAGGTAGGTAAAAATGGCGGCGAGCCGGGAATCGAACCAGGGACTCCTGCTTTGATCGCAGGGGTGTTAACCATTACACCACCCGTTCGCCTTCCACAACTGTACACCATTTCCACCCAGACCTATTTCACCTCGCCTATTTCGCCATTTTCCCCTGACCGGAAGTTATCACATATCTTCTCCACGTTTAGGGTACACGGAAGAAATATGTGCATACATGTTGTTTATACTTTTTGTTGACTATATATATATTTGTTTCTACCTCTAAGAATCAACCGTGCGAATTTTAACTCGGGTCCCTTTTAGCAATCACCGATTCATATGTTTATCTGTGTGAATTTTGACTCCCTTGAAGTAGAAATTAATTTTATAAAAGCACTTAACAATGAAAACTGTTTTTTCTGAAGTTAGAATGTATAATGAAAATTATTTTTTTGCTACATGTAACGATTTGAGAGATGAAAATTTTTAGAATAATGAAATCATTAGGACGGTGTAGATGGCCTTCAGAACTATGTTATTGTTTTACTACAATTAACGGACGANAATCATTAGGACGGTGTAGATGGCCTTCAGAACTATGTTATTGTTTTACTACAATTAACGGACGAATTTTACTAATCAACGGACGAATTTTATTTGATATCACAAAAATATATATTGTTCGTCCATAAAAGGTCGTAAGTCTTGCATGATTTATTTAATTAGTTTATGGTTTATTTTGGTCTAATGTTTTCTCTTCACAAACTTACATTCAATGCTTAACCTTATAGAATGTATTATAGCGTAGACTGTAAATTTGAATCTTGGGTCACTAACATCTGATTTCATCAACTTATTTCACTAGACAATCAGACCTGAGGAAAAATATTTCACATTTCACTTCCGAAACGAAATATCTCTTCTTCTATTTTGAAAGATGCATACAAAATATTTGAATATTATTAAATAAAAATAAAAATTTTGCGTGGAAATCTGCCCATAAAAATGCAAAAATGCTCTTGGGAGGGAAGAATTTTTCAAACTCTCTCTCACTGTTCCTTTTTTAAATTGTCCTCTCGAAAGGAAAATATTTTTCCTTTCCAAGAAAGCAAGCAAATTTTAAACTTATTCCAACCGTTTATAGTACATAATTTAGTTTAATTTTACTTTTCCGTAGTGTGAGCATTTGCATTGCGAGGACCTTCCTTAACGAATCACAGCGCAGTACTGCGACGGCGCACACAACGATATCGTTAAAATTTAAATTCCCTAATTCGAGAGGGTACGATCCCTTGAGCGGTGAAAGCGATCACGTGTCGTTGGGGAGGACAGAGGTTCTGTGATGAGCTGACTTTGCAGGTTTCGAACTCCGAAAGTGTAACACAGTCGAACTCCTCAGCCCCGTTCTGACAAAAAAAAAATAAAAAATGTTAAAGCTTTTGAATTTCCGAGAGAAATTTATGCCTTGGGAGGTTTGCTTAAGAGGCTGAAAGCAAGTCTTGGTAAAGTTCATACTTAACAGAAGAGAAATGCTTGTGTTCTGCGAGGGAAACTTCAACTCGATAAAAAATTTAAGAAGCTACTCAAGGTTAGCTCGATGAAGAGAAAGGGGGATTTTTTTTTCCAATTCATCATGGGGTAATGGTGACATTAAATATCAAACATTACATATATTTTTTTAAATGTTAAACGTTTGAATTTTTAGTACAACCTATCACTTCATTGCCAGAATTAATATTTCGAATTATAATACACGTATAATTTATATCACTTATAATTTTGAATTTAAATTTCTTGTTAAAATGAACGGTTGTATCAGTGTATATGTCGTCTTGATTTTCCGTTATTTTCTTGAAATTCTTCATGAAGTAATATTAGATGAACACCTGTTTATTTAAACAAGAGTTCAATTCCCACACTGGATATTCTTCAGTTTCTCTCTGGTTCCTTGTTCAATTGGTGTGATTAAAGCCAGTTTCCAGAGAATGAAATAGCTTAATAATCATATTTTTATGAGCAATTTTATATACGCAGGTTAGAAAATAAATTATTTGGAAAATGTTAGCGAAATATAATGATCATATGAACAATTCTCTTTGTTTTTTTGTGAAAACGTGGTAAAAAAGAGAAAGAAAATTATCAATGAGAAACAGTTGTTCAAAACAATCTTCGTTATCTCTAATATTTGTTAAGTATATTTGATAAAGAATTACGAACATTATCTCTTTGCAATTTATTAACAACCAGTCACAAATAATTTGTTCATAGTTGTCACAAAACGATTTTCAGAATCAAAATGTACAGTAAACATTTTTGAGTATCATCTTCAAGAGCTTGAACGTTGAGATACTCAAGGAAACAGAAGGGTACTCTACACTGAAGGAGACAACCACACAATAGTAGACCCAATGACTCTGCAATGTGAGATCACTTAAATGGTTCTTGTTGCGTTCTAACGGAAAGAACCACACTTCTACTTCACTCGAGAAAAAAAGTAAATTTCATTCAAATTATATAGTAGAGCTTAGAAAGCACTCTAAAGCACTGTCTCTTCCGCGTCTTAGGAATTCTACGAAAGAGTTCCGCCATTAGAATCTCGTCTCCGGACACAATTACAAGCTCGGAGAGGAAAAGAGAAGGAAATTGGGCGAGATCGTATTCATAGGATGCAGGTAACAAAGTCACATTCACGGTACGAAGCCCCAACACAAGAGCATACAAAAGATCTTTCTTCGCCTCGTCATATAGGTTTCTAGCAACGTATGCGTCGCAGACGTCACGGTGTGCTTGTGGGCGTGGCTGAGAAGTGTGGAGCGCGACGGGAGGACGCGAAGACGCTAGCTACGTAGTCTGCGCCGTATCGTTTCCATTTTACCTTATTCATTGTTACATTCGGGTGGTAATCTGCTTTCAGGGTTCTATTACACTATACCTGTGGTGACAGAGGTCGAGAAAGAACATTGTATAGATCTCTGCGCCATCCATCTTACGAGTGACCAAGAGCTCAGCTACCGTCAGTTATACTCAAGTTATCGAGAGTTTGGGCACTATAAAAACAAAGATGTCGGACTCGAGTGGTATATCAGGACAGCCACCACCAATATTTTAGAACAAAACCCCCACACTCGTTAAGACTCAGATTGTCGTTTGATATTAAAATCATCGTTTGGTAGCACTTACACAATCTTACGGGTGTACCAACGCTATGGAAACAACAAAGAGACTACCGTAAAATGAATTTCGTTGAAAGTAGATTAAAAAATTAAGATTTCTTGAATAATTTAAGCAATGTACTTTATGAATAGGAATATTAATTTTGTGTCACTCTACAAATGGAAAACAGAGGATTTTAAGGACAGGTTCTCCTAGAGGTATTTTGTCAAGTTTGGTGGTAGTGAATACAACGTATAAGATGAAATTATCACTTAGTCGAGTAATGTACGACACAGGAGGAATCAATTGAGTAGGTTGGCAGTTCTCCCCAATTTGGTAACTTTTCGTACGGCAGCTAGACTTTACTAGTGGTCATAGTATGATAAGCTCCTATAGAGACAGTGTTATTTGACGACCTCGGGCACTCTCGGTCACAATTGGCCATCTATATTCGCAGTCGCGGTTGTAATCAGAACTACTACGAAGCATTTGAAAACTTTGTCTTATGTATCATATACAATTGTCAATAAATTGCCTTTATATTCAGGGATGCATTTAAAAGGACTTCATAGCTTTTGTAAATTGTGTTTAATTCTGATATATTTACACATATTATATCGACCAATCATAAAATTGTCTAACTTTTTAAATTTATTTTTCTTATAATAATTGTTTCCGGAGTGCCTTACTCTAATGAAGTACATACATTCCATGAAACATTGTAGGCACATTAATTGAAATTAATTCTCAAAATTGACAATTATTATTGACAATCAGGAGAGGTGGAATTATTTTTCCGTTGTTGGGAATAAACTAGATGNAATTGACAATTATTATTGACAATCAGGAGAGGTGGAATTATTTTTCCGTTGTTGGGAATAAACTAGATGTAGAAGAATGGAAAAAAGTTAGAAGAGGGAAATTCCTTGGGCACCCACCCCTTTTAAATACAAACTCCGTTCACTACCATTTTACATTAACTAGTTGCAGTCATCCGGCGTCACCCAGGGGTTTGAACTGATATCCATTCGTCAAACTTTCTGAAATTGTGTGGTGTGCTCTAGAAGATGTTTAGACGATACCCTTGCTTGAGGAAATTTATCCTCGAAGAGCGTTGTCAAAAAATGCGTGAATTTCTTTTTGCGAGCTGCTGGTAAAAATGTAAAATAGCGTATTGACTCTTCTAGAGATTTTTGTATACCTTCACCAAATCTGACAAATCTTCGTCAAATTGTGTAGATGCGTGTATCGAATAAACAAACATCTAAACATTCATCTTTGTTGTATATTACAGGGTTGATGACGGGGAACTTTGAAGAAAGTACAGAAATGATGTAGAATCAGAAGAAAACGATTTCTCTAGCGAGAGAAAGATTCGGAATGCTTTTGGGTGTGTTCATGAAAGCTCATGATGTGGTAGTGAACAAAGCAATGGTTGCATTTTATTAATACGGAAGAATCGTACGGAATGTTACGAACGCAGTGTTTCATAATATTCCACTCAACAAATCCAATTAATTCATTAAATAACTGAAATGAAAGATTACTTAAAACGTTCATTCTCAGAGATGACATCCCTGTATTTAAGTATCCTCTCAACAATTTTTCTTATGATGTTTTTATAACTTATCTAATTTTCTTCATTTTCAATTAAGTTTGAGACATTAGCAAAGAATCAAAACATCTGAATTTGCGATTCTGAATTTACGGGACATCTGAATTTACGACACTTGGCAGCCTAACAAAATACGTCTTCATAAAATTATTTTAACAAGATCCGTTCGTCTCAGAAACTGTTACACAGCAGAGCACCATCCTGCAAATTGGATAAAAAAACCATTAAAACCTTAAACCTCATAAAAATGTTTCAGTAATGTTCTGTGAAGCCACAACATCACTTGAAACGTGATTATTCCTTGAAAAGATGTTAAGGTTACGAGGGGGAATTGTTGGAAATTAACTTTCACATTTACCATTAAGTGAGAACTATAAATAAGATTCTACAACTATCGAAAACGTCGGAGAAATTTCAAGAAAGGAAAGGAATTAAAAGTTTCTTCGAGAAATACAATTTTCATTAACTTAACTAATCTCCATTTTCATCTCTGTCAGTTTAGAGAGAAATTTGCATAACTTAGTCAAACGTCTCCCCAAGAGTATAAATAACCGAAAATAATTTTCTTTTCAATTTTAGAGACGTAGTTCTCTCTAGTTCCGTGGAGACAACTAAAGGAATTTGATTATCACTTGGTTAATTTGTGCGAAAGGAATTGGTTTCGGATGGGGATATTAAAAACACAGATAAAAAAAATTTAAACCTCACGAAGAAAATTATTCACCGAACATTGCTTATCTATCCTCTCAATTTCGTGATTTAAATAATTATTTCAATAAATGTATGTGTCACATAATTCCATATCCAATTGTGCATTTCTTAATTTGGCCTACATAAACATAAGTTGATCTTCTATCCTCCTGCAACCCAACCTGCTGAAAACAAACTTAATCCATTGAGTTAAAAACTAAAAAATTATGTAATTGTGTGAAAGAAATCATAAACATATATTTAATACAAGGATAAGAAATTAAACATTATCTTTATGCTTAGCAAACTTAACGTATTTCGATACACACGAGAAATTTCTAAATCCTTTCGTCTCAGAAAACGTTTTTGCTTATTTATTTAGTTAAGATTAGTGTTTTTATATTACTTTGTTCAAGAGTAATAGTTTAATGAAGTATCTCCGCAAATCCTGTGTTAAATTTAAAATTAAAATCGTTATAAACATTTTTTTTTAATTTGTATGTTTCCATTCTTTTGACAATTCAATTATGTTATAATGGTTGACGATATTCATACTTGAATAACTTTGATAGTAAAGTTCAATTTGATAACTCCATTTTAAAACCATCTGTTCAATTGATATTGATAGCAAAATTGATAAAATCATGATTTTGGAAACCGTAACATTCTTTTCAGTTTTATAAGGAAGTAAATATTGCAAAAGCATTTGTACCCATCCAAAACTGTATTTACGAACACGTGGAATTATTATTTCTGAAATGTACCCGAATAAATAAATTTATCATCCAAAGAACTGTTACAACTGTGTATGACCACATGGAGGGCACTGTACTAACGTAGTCTCCGGAAGGAAGAAAGGGACCATCTTATCAATTCCGATCAAGGGTAATAGGGTAGAGGCGGATTTATTATTTTTGAACCCAAATCACGTCCCTCCCGACCCAAAATTAAGAAAAGAAACATAGCTAGCTGCTGGTTATATTACAAACAATTTATATTTCATAGAACACAAAAAAGTTTTTAACAAACACGTACTATTATATTGCATTTAAATTATTCCGAAAATGCCACAAATTAATTGTAAATATTTTTTAAAAATCCTAATTTGATAATAATAATAATAATAATAATAATAATAATACAAACCTATTCCTTCACCTGTATTGGACACAGATAGATTCACTTTGTATTATGACAGATCTATAATTACAGACAGATGAGTCCCTAACAAGAGACACGACTTAGTGCTACGTGATAAAACTCAGAAAACTGCGTTTTTTGATGGACATAGCAGTGCCAAACACACATAATATTGAGAAAACAATAGTTGAAAAGAAAACCAAGTATTTGGACCTGAGTAACGAAATCAAGAAGATCTGGAAGCTCGATAAAGTGTGCATTGTGCCAATCGTTTTGTCAGCCACTGGTGTATTACCAAAGTAGTTGCACGAAAGCCGTAAGATTCTTGAATAAGAATATTTATATACTCATGCAAAAAACTGTTATTTCTATGCGCTACCAACATTGCAAGAAAGCTCTTGAGTGATATATAGACGGATGTGCTTGACTCTGTAGCCCGTACTTTCTTATACCAGCATCAATGCTGAAGGAACAAACATAATAATAATAAGAATGACATGGAGATTTTGGTATCTAAAATACGGAAGCATGTTTTCTTGAACACGTGTCACATAGTTACAAAGTTTCTATCTCAATTATAACAGTAGTACTGTAATGTACCTGGCAGATTACCTGTACATTACAAACAGCCATTCTGTTAGAATGTGAAAAAGAAAAGGATAATAATAATAATAATAATAATAATAATAATAATAATGGTATGAATGACTCTACTGCCCCTAGGCAGTATATAGATAGCATATAGATATAGCATGTATGCGTTTATTCCATGCCTTCGTGTGAGCAGAAAAAGAGCGAAATATCGATTCGTCCCGTTAATAGCGAAGCGTCCGTGGTGGGTCTGTGGGTCGACTGCCGATGGCCACGAGTGCATGCGCTGGGGAGAGGGAGCTTTGACCTGGATACCCGCAAGGATCACCACTAAGGAAAGCGAGCAGTTAGAAACGGCAGGGGGTAGGCGATTTCTCATGCACTGGCCAATTCACGACTACTGTGGTGAACTGCTGGCAGTGAATGATGGGGAAATGAAATCAGTACGATTAATTGTCGCCAATTATTCCTTTCTGTGCCCTTTAATTAAAGTTAAACATAGCCAGCTCTGATTTATAGTGTTGTAGGATATCGTTTTGGAATTAATCCCTAAGTATTTAATGTCGAGTTAATTTACTTACTAAACGGTGGGTTAACTACATACTTAAGTTACGTTTAAAAGAACATGAATAACAATTAATCTCTGTATCATTTTTAACTACGTTATTTATTGATCTATTAATCAATCTATTTCTACTCTATTAATTTATCAATACGTCATTAATTGACTTATTAGCGTGGATTTATAAATTAATTCACCATATTATTTATGTTTATGAAGTATTATTTCTTAATATACTTTCTTATATTCTTTATTGAAAAAATTTTTGTGAGGTACTTATATTCTATGATTCTACTACCCGTGGCGTAGCGCCTAGCTTCCTCGTCTAGTACCTCTGTTGAAGCGGGTTCAAACCCGGTCCGATCCAAGTGGAATTCGAGGTGGTGGACGAAGCGGTGTTCGCAGCAGGTTTTCTCTGGGTTCTCCCGTTTCCCCTGCCTATCATTCCACCACAACATTCACTCAACATTCATTCACCCCCATTTCATTCATAATCACCGCTTCAGGGGAGGTGCAGTAGGAAGGGCATCCGGCACCCGATTATTCCCCAGGCCAAATCCAGAAAACGAAGCATCATATATATCCATCCCCATTCGCCGACCCCACATGAAGTGGGAAAAAGGCTTAGTGAAGGAATACTTATATTCTATGAAGCTTACCAGTATGAATTTAATGTTGTTTTATACTCCAAATACGATAAAAACAAAACAATGAATTCAAGAAAAGCAATAATGTTACCCGTGAAGCAAATTCACGCAATTTTCGTGAAAACCCTTTGCAGGTAATTGAAGTTTATTAACATGGCTGTCGTGAATGGAGACGGGTGGATGGGAAAGGCTGCTTCTGTGAGATATCCAGATCGATATATTTATCAATCGTGTCTTTCGGGAATGCCCTTTATATGATGGCCCTGGCCTCCTAAACGAATATAAGCGTTGCAATATTTTCCATAAGGCAACTTGAAACAAGAAAGACACGTACGTTTGGAATATTCTGCAATAACATTTGCAACATAACGATTTTTTTTTAAATTGTACTAAAAACAACCGCCTCATCTTAGTGGGATGGTGACATATAGGATGCAGGTAAAAAGCCATCACGGTGCACACCATGGCATCCTCATTTTGTGTAAAGTAAACCACAATTTTTGTTGTTTTGATTTTTTCAATTATTGAATGTTTCAGTCATAAGTTACGTTAGAAACGAATAACAAGGAGAAGAAGCAAAAAGAAGTAATCTAAAAAGACCAACCTTGTAAATGTTTTTGTGGATGCAGGGTGTAAACAGTGTAAAGAAATAAACAAACTTCGTGGGAGAAACAAAAGGAGATTGTGCTGTGGGTCTGTGATGTGTACGGATCAGGGAGAGGGAAGTTTTTGAAGAAAATAATAGTAACAATGGACATAAACATAAAAGGTATGGCATCATTACTGAGGGACAAAGACACATATGACATCTTTGAGCACTATGTGTTGAAGTTAGGCTCCGTAATGGCGGCGATCAAGAAGGGCACCAACCTCGTCACTTGCAATGTGACAACACGTTAATATAAAAGAAATATAATTACAAGAGAACTCTGTAATGATGTTGTGGGCAGGGTGATCATGTTTTTGATGTATTAATTAAATGGTTTTTTTAGATCAGTTTATATAGTATTCACTTAAGTATTAAAAAACTGAAGAAAACTTTGAGGTAATATTTGTAAAACGACCGATGACAGTACAACGTAAACTTCCCAACGACACTGGGTAAGTTATACTAACAAACAATATTTTGTCTCAAACTTATGATATTATATATAAAATTTTTATTATGTTATTTTGTCCCTCGACAGTTCCGAAAAACATGAGAGTTAGGGTTTACATTTTTGGTTTTTCTTTCTTGGCCAAACTTTTGAAACCAGAATATTTATGGATATATTAGGAACTATTCTAAAAGGAGAGCGTTGGGAGAAGATATTAATTACATTACAGTGTCCTGCTCTTCATCAGTGGAGATATGGCTATGATATGAGCACGTGCCATTCTCTCAGGAAGCGAACAGCGAAATACAAACTTGGGAGCTCGAAATCTCGTCAGCAGCTGTTCCGCACGCGCTCTGGAGGCAGACGGAGGAAATTAAAGTTCCGGGACGTTGTCAGTCACGAATTTACACTTCTATCTCTCACTCCATTCACTCGTATATGACGGAATATAATTTAGAGTACTTTGGACAAGTTACGTAAACACTCAAATGATATTTATTAATAAATAAACAAATTTATTGTCAAAAATGCAGTACGAACTGCGTATGATCACGTGGAGGACAATAAATTAATTTAGTCTCCGGAAGAAAGCTAGGGACCATCCCATCAATTCTAATCAAGAGCAGAGGCAGATTTAACATTTGAACATACTTCTAAGGATAAAAATAGTTTTTACACGTGTTATAATATTAACATAATACTAACTTACAATAAATCGTAAGTATTAAAATAATACTAAATTCAAGATTTATTATTTCAATAGACCTCAGAGAACCTGTATAAAAAATTATTGCATCGCTTCTTCCATAACAGACATTGTAAACATTTTTTTAATATCTGCAGACCATTGACCTGTGGTCATCTTGCCTTGAACAGTGTCATTGCAAGGTTTCTTTTGCTGTCCATTGTCATGTGTCAAGCCCAGTTTGTCCTCTTGTTTGTATGTCTCAGCTCTGATTGTTTCACATTTTGTTGTCACTGCCGTCAATTTTTCTTATTTATCAAATGCTTCATCAGTCGCACTTATTATTACGTACATTACATTCTTTTATATATCCTACCATTTCCTCCAGAAAGAAGCTGAAAATGATTTTTTTTTTAAATACACGACGTCAAATGCTTAAAACGATATCCAAACTCCATTCAAGAATAACTCTTAACGATGATAAGTGCTCCTCTCTACAAACGGTGGAGTAAAGTTGTAAGTACCGGAGTTTGCGTTGGAATAGAAAGTGACTCAGCAGATCCACATGTAAGATCGATATACTGAAATTTAGTGTGCTCTATTAGAGATGAAGCAGGGTGCATATACGGAGGAAGATAGTGAGCGCGTCATGTGGTTGTGCGAACTGTATGACTGTGAAAGAGCTACCTACGCATGTAACATGAAATGCAAAGGAAAATTTAACGGGGAAAAACAAACATGACTTTATAAGTAACAGAGAGACGTATGAGGAGTACAGAGAAGACGAGACAAAAGTAGGACAAATGAGAGACATAATAAAGCGAGATGGCGAAAGACGTTGGAACAACAATAAATGCCGAGGCGCAGACTTGATGAAATTGAAGATGGACGAGGAAAATTTTGTGAACGGGATCTTGTAATGACTGTGTTAATAGACAAGGTGGCCATGTAACCAAAGGCTAAAATAAAATGACAAAAAAACTGCTCCATTGTTCATGGATCTGATGACGTTTAAGGTTGATTGAATTTTTATTATTTGAAGACGTTTGTCGACGTAACTCATACTTTGAAAGTATCACGTGAGAACAATCCCATTGATTGAAACCAAATTGTATCATTTAGGATAAAAATATATTTTAAGTATATAATGTAGAATGAAAACATTTTTAATGACAAAAATAACGTTTTTGTGAAAACTTATTAAATTTTGTCGTAAGTGTCTTAAGACGGCAATGTTCGTCACGTATGAAGCCAACTGTACATTTCATTGTCGGCAGTGCTATTTTTTTATATTAATAAGTGGAAGATCATTTTATACGAATTTATATAACTGATACTTCCGTTTTCCTGGAAGAATGACAAGTCAAAAGACGTGGACATATTCTTTTTTTTTTTTCGTTTTTGAAACTAAAATGTCATCACCTACAGTTATTCAGTTCGAAGAAAGTAATAATTCGGGTATTTCTAGCCCACACAATGGTCTTCTGGATCACTTGATTTTCAAGCAAAAACAAAAACAAAAAACTCGCGTTTCTATCATTTCTACGACAATAATAATNATATATAAAACACTTCCATTTCTATTATCGACATAGAGAGTATTATGAATGGTGATTATCTTAATTAATTGCAGATTGTGTGTTAGGGAAAGGACGTAATATCTAGTTTAGAAAAAAGCAAAATTAGTTTATGATTTTACTTAAAGTAAAAATATTACTATATTTGAGAGAAAATAAGAGAGGGGAAGGATATAAAGCTGTGCTCTGAAAATATATCTTGCATTTTACCATCACATTCCAGATATGTTCCAAAACACTCTGAAAATGAATTCACCTCATTCCTTCAGTATTAACGTGGCTTTCCCTGTGGTACGTAATGCATACAGGCGATATTGCAGACGAGGAAATTTTGAAGGGGAGACTTTTTTCCTTCGCGTACATTGCGCTGTAATTTTTTCTCGTTTTTATTTTACTCTCTCCTTTCCTTCATACTTTCTCTCCTCGTGGTTGAGAAGTGAATTAGAAATGGATGGAAAGGGAGGATGAAGGAAACTGTGGTTCATCACAGAGGCAGTCATAAAAAATCTACGTTTTCCACAAAAATGATTACTGAGCAATGCATTCTTATCACTTTTTCATAGTTTTTGCATTCATTTCATGTTTACTAATTGATTTTAATTTTTTTTTCATCTTGTAAATTAACAGTGATTAACACAAAATACATATTTTTGAAAACAATGAAAAAACGTTTATAGCTGAAAATTGTATTACAATAATGTACATACTTGTTATGAAATATAAGTTCAATGTTATTCTAAATTTTAAAGAGTTCCAATGCTTTTGAGAGGAAAATAATCACCACAATTCTGTTGTGTTTTGAAAAAATGTGAATTTATCTCCTACGATGTAAATAATGTAGCAAGTCTTCAATATAACGTGTAAAATGTGAACTGTATATAATGAGTGTTATCACGTTAATGAGCAATGTATTTGCCATAACAATAATAATATCGTTGTCAATTATTTATTAAAATACCATTTAAATTACGAGATATAGTTAATTCATTTTAAAATAATGCAACTAATGAACTTTATCACGTTTGGAGTCATTTTATCGTTAAGTAAATGGGAGATATTTTGAACATTTTGTATACTTTTCAATAAGAGAAAATTGTTTCCGTGAAAGTAATTGAACAAAAATAGAAAATTAAGATATTGTTGATTCAGGCTGACGAAATGAATTGGCTTTCGAGGTCGCAAAGTGTGACTAACTGAATCGTGGAGAAACCTGAAATTACTCTCCATAAAAAATGAAATCTTTGGAAACCCCATACCCATTACAATGAGACAAATGTGAATATAAGTCTCGCGTGGCGCCAGGATTTCTTCCAATCGCTTTGTCCGTGCCAAATGGAGGGAAAAGGCATTGGGCGTGGAGACCCGCAGGGATCACGTCCATGTGCAAACGAGCCGTTCGTAGCGCTTCACGTGGCCACATGGCGAAAGTGCCACGATCATGGTCGCCTCTAAGGTATGCAACACATTAGCAGCACGCCAGCAGTGGACACGACCTAAGATAACTGTTTCACATTTCATAAGTATTGTTTTTCTTTTCATCATCAAAACATTTCAAAATTTATAGGGATCCCTGTTTAATGTTTTCTTTTCTTTCTGAAATTAATGGATATTTGGCAGCATATTGATTGTTATATGATCAAATTGAAAATATACTATTCGTATCACCAATCTTTATTATTATTAATTAAAGCGAAAGCTTTATCGCTGACGTAGTCTGCATCTTCAATCTCTTTATTCAGAAGAACAAAATTTTCTTCTGCATTCGACAAAATATTCTTCTGAATTAAGAGTCAGCAGATGCTGAGTACGTCAGCGAAAAAGCTTTCTCTTTAATTAATAATAATAATATAGATTGGTGATACTATACCACAATATATTCATTTTTATTTCAAATTATATTTCCTCACTATTGACGATTCAATTTCACAAAAAAATGTTAATGTTATGTAAAATTTCTGCTTCAACGTCTAAATATAGAGTGTTCTTTTGCTTTCAGTCGACACAATTTATAATATTAATCTGAATCTTAAATTTGAATTCTTTCTGGATGCAGTGATATGGAAACTTGGTTCACTTAGTCTATTCTGGTCGCCCACAACTGTCAGTATTGTCTCTTTGACATCTATCTGACAGCTGGGCACATCTCCACCATAACAACAGAGTAACTGAACCTACGCGGCAGTTGCGCTGTGTAAACTCATGCAAGGCGAAACTGATGCGTAGATATAGCTATTACAACAGGCAGTAGCATGGAACAACATGTTCTCTACCTTCGACTCCCGGTTAGAGTGCAGCCACTGTTCCATGTTCCAGTGAAAGCAGTTTATTTGGACGGCTTTGCATTGCCGTCAAACTGATGCTCAGAAACTGTTCTAACTGGCAATAGTAGCCGGTAGGGAATAACATTGCTGTAAGTGTGGTTCCTATTTCATCTACCGTGCCACGTCAGTTTACTTATTAAACGTATGTTTTAACGTTGATGCCCCTGCAACTGATGCGGGAAAATTTAGTTCAACACTATCACCCCCCCCCCTCCCAGCCGCACTTAGTATTCTCCCGAGTGTCCTCTCATTCTAAGTATTTCTTTATTAATTACTTCATTTGTGAACCCCCTTTCCCAACAACGAAATTCCATGAGTTTTTAACTGAATCATTCATCTTGTACGTTTTCATGTGACCTTCGCTTCGTCACCGTGATATTCCAAGCGTCTCGTGCACTTAATCGACTGCTTTCGATTATTTCTTCTTTAATAATTTATATTTTAATAAAATAGGAATGAGCGAGGCTCGCCGAGTAGAGCGCTGTTGCTGATTAGATGGCCGGGGTTCGATCCCCTGATGGGATTGGGATGTTCCATCACACCGGAACATCCAGACTGACCAGTCCTATTCAGCATGATGCAAAAATACATACCGGATCTAACCCCCTGGTCACCTTCGGGACCTGTAGTAAGACAGTTTGACTTGAATTTTCAAATACTCGAAATTTTCTTTTATTTACAAGTAATATTTCGTAATCATACAGGTTTGACTTTTTTTTGCCAAATATTGTGTAAAAATATATTCGGCTCTTTGCGGAGTACGTAGTGGCCAGTGTCGGAAGGTTTGTTCACTGTTTCTTTTCTTTTGTGAACATAAGCATAGCGCGAGTACAAAAAGAGGACCCCTACTTTTCGCCACAGCGTCCAGTGGTTGGAAAAACGGTAATTGCACTAGTGCCCTACATCTGACGAGGTGTGCGTGACGGGAGAAGCAAAACCTCTTGCAAGCGAGTGACGAAGGTCTCCTTCGCGTCGATCTCCCGAGGCGCATCAGGTTTTCGTATTCACGATAATCACTTCAATTGGTGGATTATGTTTGCACTCAGCGTTCGAAATACCCGTCTGTTCAAATACTCAAAAGTTCAAATATTTTCATACCAAAATTTCGTGCACTAGTTAGCCGACCAAAATGAGTATTGATATTTGCCAACTAAAATTTACCAGCAATATTAACCACAATCACATTACATTTTCCGTGTTCTCATCCTGGCCCGGGTTTTGCTCCGGTTTTCCTTCGGGTAGAGGCGGATTTCTTATACAGGTTCTCTAGACTTTGTCTAGGGGCGTGTTTATTGTAATAATAAATCGTGAATTTAGTTTTTTTTAAACTCTTATGATTTTTAAAC
>NNCF01131391.1:117420-129880 GCA_002313205.1 Laupala kohalensis | reverse complement strand
ATATATTGACTATAAGTTTCATTGTTATATAAAATAAGTTCTACTTAATTCAAGCTATTCTCTTTTATGCTGTGACGGAATTTAACCCTTCGGTGAATTTCCTTAAAACATGATTCAATAGCTTAATCGAATTTTATTTAATCAGGAAAACTAGTAAGCTAAAGATCGAAATAATCGGCGGACCATGTAATTTGCTAAAGAATTCATAATTAAATTAGACCTTGAATTATTTGTATTGGTTTGTAATTTCAGTCTAATTAGCTCCCGGAGTTCTTAAAATATTATTTTCGTGTTGGTACGATTTAGTTATGAATCGTTGCCCTAATGAAGATGCTTAAAAATGTTGAAGTTTTATGACTCTTGGAAAAGGAATGTTTGATTCAACAAGAACATTGCAGGTATAATTTATCTTTTACAACGACGAACAAAGTCCATAGTCGTTTAATAAGGAGGTTTAAGTCTTTATTCTTGAATTAAGAACTACTATCGCCTCACATCTGCTCATCAAGACATGCAAGAAATGAAGGGAAATTTGCATCTCCCTCTATTTAATATTCTGCATCGTCATTATGCAAAGAAAATTATGGGGAGAAGAATTTTCACTAACTTTCCCACTCTATGATTGATCATCATGATTATTTACAAATTGGATGGATAAACGTGATAATAGTTTATGTTTAAGAGTATATTATATACTATAGTAATAAAACTACTGGCGAATTTTAAAAGAAATTCAGCTCAGCAAAAAACCATATTTTCCAGAACATTCTTACTTTAGATAATGCTTTTAGGAAAACTATTCTAAAAATTCTTTTAATCAAATTTGGGACTACGAAGTCGTATATGTTTGTATGTTAAGTTCAGAATACTTCTAAATTCTTTTCAATTTTTGGTCATTTATTAATGATGTTATATTTAATGAATCTGTGAGACGGGACTGGAGTTTGAACCAGGGAGTTCTACGCTCCGGTGTGCTAGTGTAGCGGAGTGCGCACTAGACCGAAGATACGGAGGTGTCGGTTTCAATAACCGGTTCCGTCTAACATATTCTTTCTATATATTATCGTTAATGTTTTACTTAGTGGTGTGGTCACCCGCTATTTATATAAATAAATAAATTTAATAAATAAATAATTTTATTGTCAAAAAATGCAGTACAAACTGAGTGTGGACAATAAACTAATGTACTCTCCGGAAGCAAGCAAGGGACCATCCCATGAATTCCGATCAAGGGTCCTAAGGCAGAGGCGGATTCAAAAATTTCAGCAAAAATTTCTAGATAAGATAAAAAGTAAGCTGCGAGTGATAATACTGATAGAATGTCAATATGTTTAATTTAACGCAAAAACTTTACATTTACGAATTATTATCGAACTATAGATTATTCTGAGAATAGTTTTTACAAATCGTAAGAATTGAAATAACACTAAATTCACGATTTATTGTTACAATAAACACGCCCCTAGACAAAAGCCTAGAGAACCTCTATAAGAAATCCGCCTCTACTCGTAAGGTTTTGTATTTTTGATTTTATTTCATTCTGGGTATTACGAGAGAATAAGGAAAACAGTTTTGGTTCAGAAACGTAAACGAGCTTCACGAGACTGTGAGAACAGTATTAATCGTTGTAAGTAGTAATATTCGTGTCACTCTGTCCTGCTACTAGAGAACGTTAATGTCGTGATTGTGAAAGGTGTTACAGAAGTTTTTAGGGAAGTGTTGGAATGTTTTTATTAATCGCCGCTCCGCTTTCATCTAATCTTAGTACCGGCTGTGCTTTCACTGTATGAGGACGCTCTAAGTAATGGACATTATTTCCGTCCAGTTACTTATCCATTGGTGTCGAAATCTATCCCACAAAATTATAAAAGTTATTTCTCTATACGTCAATATTATCTGTTCTCACTTAGACATTCCAGACAAAATGGAACGTTGTTTAAAAAACAGTCGAATTTATGAGTCATTGCAGAATATGCGATAAATAATTGCATGATAATTTTATTGAGAGTTGTTGTTAATTTTTCTTTATGATTTACTCTATTTATCTTTACATGTTTCTGTTATTGTATAAGCAGGTTTTTGAAACTAATTACATTTATTCGTAAGAGATAGTAATGTAAGTTCGACTATCAATGGAAGTACCTTAATTGTTGTTAAGATATTTGTTACATTTTAAAGAGATTTATTTTCCAATAATAAAAACCGTACGTATTAATTATTGGAAAGTAACAAAAAACCAACAACAAAAGTAATGAATTTTTAGACGGTTAATTAATTTTAACGAAGTTTAAAAAGAAAGTTTAAAAAACGTGAAATGTTTGCATTCTTATTTACTACCAAACAGCGTACGTCCTTTATTCGCAGTATATCGTTCTTAGATCATTACGGCCTAACGCGTTATCATGGCAAGGGATATTCGAAACCCAAGACCCTATGCAGGAGCGCGCGTGAGTGGATTCATGTGGTTACCAGCACTTGCTCCAGTGTGCTTCTAAGTTGGTAGCGCTGAGGCGAGTGGGCCCATGTGGTCATCAGTTGTGCTTCAACTATGCGCGAACTTCACTCCCAGGGTCGTGTTCCCCAGGGTTGAGGTCACTGAGAAATGTGGAAGGAAATATCTCCCGGCGGCGACAACAAGAAAGGACATAATTATAATTTTACCACGAGTTGAGAATGGACCATGACATTTTCATTATTATACCTACTCAAACGAGAAAAACGACCATCTTTCTGACAACACTTCTTTCTTCACCCCTAGTGACACAAATGCGGTATCTTTTTGTTTGATGTTTTTGAGAGAGTAGGAGGATGGGAAATTTTATATTGATTTAACATATAATTAATATATATTTAGAAAATATGAAGGTTTGCAATATTATATAGAACTTTTTAAGAAGACAGTTGTTTTTTTTTACTTACGACATATCGATAGCAGGTGAATGAATATAAATAAGTCATTTTTTAATTTATATCGACAACAAAAAACAAACGAAAAATTATAAATTTTAGATAATCTACTTGTATTTATTTTCTAAATTGAAAGGTTTTGTAGGTTTTCTAATCAATTTGAAGTATCAAAAGAAGCATTTATATAAACATTTACCTAATTTATGTCCGAAACATTTAATGGACTATGAGTTATAACCTCTTCTCAGTCACCTACGTCTTTCAGGCTATCTCACTAAGGCTACATTTACGTGCTAACATGAGCATTTCCATGAGAAAAACCACGGTTTAGAGTTTCTGAGTAGGAGATACATTTTCACTCCCTCAGCTCGCGAATGTTTGTCAGGGTGAGAGTAGCACGAAGAAGAACCATCGGCGTAATGTCCTAGCACTCACAACATAGTAAGCTAAGAAAAGACTTGCAGGAGTGGGAGAGGTGGGAAGTAATCTTAAGAGGGAGATACTATTTACTCCAGTAGTTGTGCAAGAATAGTTCTTCCTCATTGCTTTCAGTGTAACACCACCCAGAGTAATGATTGCATCCCTACGAAAAAATTACGGAGTTTGTCATTACCCCAAAAACCCTTCTCCCCCCCCCAAAAAAAAATGAAAAATCACGAAAGACAATGTAAATAACTTGTTATGGACTGTAATTAAGCTCCAGAATTTAAACTTTATACGCATAACAAAGAAAACAAACACGAAACAAAATTCACGGTGAAATTTGTTTTCCGAAGAATACTAAAAGATATACGTTTTTACATGAAAGCCTTTTGTTTCTCCAATGTGATGAAAATTTCACTCATAAAATGAGTTTTAATATCATTGAGATTGATTACATAACATTTGAGTATTTTTCGTATAAAATGTTTCTTTTCTCAAATAAATATCTCTCATTTGATAACCATCATTCATATAAATTAAAACTGATAAGGATATATCTGCGTGAGAACATGCTGAACAAAGCCCCGTAATACAAGTTAACAGGTGTAAGGACTTTATCATCGTTTTGTCAAGTTGGTTATGATTCGCTACTCCCAGTACATTTGAGGCTTAGTTTCACAAGCTGAACCTACTAAGGAAAAATTTTTACTCTCTTCGAGTAGGTTCAACTTATATAGAATTGTGTTATTTAGGAAAAAAGTTTCCTATTTACCTCGAGATTAGGAGAACAATTTTTCAAATTTGAGTTCACTTCAAGGTACACCTCCATGATATATCAATTTTATTTAAACCGTTGATTATTATTATTATTATTTACAATGTATACATTTGTTCCTTAATTTCATTACAAGAAAAAATTGAAATATATAAATCTATAGTATGATAATGAAAATGATATATGGGATATATATATGCGAATAACTATTAAGAAAGTTGTTTTGACCTCAAATCATACAACGTAGTACGATTGAAATTATTTGTCATGCAAAGATCGATCATCGCCATTAATCAAATAGCTATGAAACCAAGGATGATTGTTACTTAGGATATCCTTTGCTGAAGAGAAAAACTTAAAAAAATAAACGTTTTGAACATTTAAGGTGTTTCAAAAATAATTTCATGTACCATCAATATTGTTTAATTCCATCTATATTAATCCTTTATTATTGCTTATTTGAGCATTTATGCCGGAGCCTTTATCAATTTCAAAGTTAGTAATTCTCGACGGTGGAGTTACAATGTTCCGCAGATTCACTCGCGAACCCACTATACACACCGGTACTAAAAACAAATTCAATAACTTCAACTCTCAACTAAAATTACTTTAACGACCTCGTGTGTATCTGCAACGCAACGTAGTGTGAAGCGGTATGTTTAAGCAATATCAGAATTACGATGCTTGAACACCTCGAGTTTATTACACCGGAGTTATATATGGAGTTCTTGCTCGTGAAAGCTGAGTCCGCCCACTGTTTTCTGCCCACGAGTTACGAGACACTTAGAAGGCAGGGAACCCCTCTTAGGCAGCTCGTTAAAGCACAGGGAGCCAAGAGGTTGAATGTCCAAAGCAAGGAGGCCATTATATTTGTAAAGAATGGGCTGAAATATTAATTTTCCTCAACAGTATTCAAATATTTCGTTCTGTAATTATCTCTGCAGTTTTGTTTTATTGAGTGCACAAAAATACGTCGATGTTGTATCTCAAGTTGAATGAAGTCTTCAGGTTCTAGGTTCAGTACTGGGTACGTCGTGGGTCAATTCATTTCTCAGTAAATTGACTATTCAGTCAAAGAAAAAACATATTACAATAACACGCTATAATGGTAACAGTCTCTAATAGAGCAGCTTACCCGCTTTCTTAGGAGTCACTATACGCACGAAATGATGTCTGTCGGCAAAGGAAAAAATGAAAGTGCAGAATACCTCTTTTGTCATACTTCGGGTACCGTGGAAACCTCTGATTTACACTTGAACCATTATATGTTAGTACTTGAATTTATCGTTCTCGGAACAGTTTTACGGTAAATGGCAATGGCACAAATCCGTCTGTCCGACGGCAGGCTGACTCACAGTTGACTCCAATGGCAACTGACCTCGTGCCCTTCGATCTATACTGCAGGAACACGCATTTGTCAGTGTATTTTTATTTGCGAGCTCATACACCTACATATTACTGGTTGCTTAAGATATTATGTACAGGGTCTTACGTACAGGGGCTAAGAGGGCATGAATCCCACAGCGTCGTACAGCTTAAAATGCGTTAGGTTAGGTTTCTTGCCTGCTTAGCCCCTGTTGCTGACCCGATAGAGAAGTTTTTGTGGTAGAAATACCCAGAAAAAATGTTTATGAGTACATAATTTACTAATTATATGAATACGTCTAATTATATCATTAACAGAAATGTGAATTAAACCATAGTTTTTATAACTTATTTTTTATGCTCTTAATTTAATTGACTTGACTAAAATTATTGTTTCGTAAGAATGTGATATCGTCGTATATTTTTTATTATAACTGCCACTGATTCATCAAATACATGAGATAGTAAATTTGTTTAATACACAGAAATGCCAATTATCAGCGTCATAATAAAATAGAGTTCGAACTGCACAAGAAGTTCGGCAAAAGCATTTTTAAAACATCCTTTTGGGACAAATAACATGTTGGGATAATTTTGACTCGTACTGTGGTAAATGTGAAAAAATCGAATCATATTCTTGAATAAGAATGAACAAGTTTTGCTGTAAAAGTTAAAACTGGGTAGCCATAAAGGTGTTAATTTCTTGCAAAGAGCATTCGCGTGTTATGAGTGTTGCGGGTCGTCTGTCACGGACAGAAAAGAAAGGTAGATAAAGTTATGCCGTGAAAATGAAAACAGAGTTTCATAATTAACCCCTTGAACCCGATAGTCATATTACTACATTCCACCCTGGTTTAATAATGAATTTTTTTTTACATATTTCATATTTTTAATATAGTGAGTGGTATAATGCTACTTTTGTATCTTTACTAGTCTCAGTAAAAATTGGTAGCAGAACTGTAAAGAGAAAAGTGTTGATTGATACAAGGAATTTGAATTGGTATGGTACAATTTGCGGGCATGTAGTGAAAGAAAAATTAAACAATCCTTTTACCATATCTAACAATAAATAGGGTACTCTTACCCAGCATTCAGAATTTAGGGGTGGGAGATTCTAAGGGAAAAATTGTTTGAAAACTATTGCTCCCAAGACGAGATATTGAAGGCATGTTCTAAAAATATCGTTTGACGAGCTAAAACTAACTAAAAAGAGTCATCTTCTTAAAACGAAAATATCTCGAGATACAAACTCTATAGATGAACTTGAATAATTGTGTGGCCTTCCGTGTACTAGTATTGTTTCATGTAAGAAGCACACGATATTTTGAGTCTAAAGATCAGGTGTTTAAACATCTGATGAAAAGTTTGTCAACGAAAAGAGGTTCGTAGTCATTTAAATTACTTAAAAATGATTTGAGTACTATGTAACTTACTATCTATCCTAAGTACCTATCTATAGATTAGAAACTGGACCTAGAAGTATTCCATAGGAATCTGCTTCATGTCTCCAAGTACACGTGTAGTCACCCCTACCCCTCTCTTCGTTTCCCGCACCGGAAGAAGGAAGTCCCGACGAGACGCTCTAATTGGCGAGAAGCGCGTGGATCATTAGCACCTTGAGGACAAAGGAACCATCTTCGTTGCTCGAAGCACCTGTGTCCCTTCGTGAGCTGTTCCTCGTTCTAAACAGCTTGCTCTGGATAAGAGACTGATACTGGACAGCTTGACCCGAACTGCTCTCTAATGCCGACAGTTTACTTGTTGCGTATTTGTGTATTTGCCATATTTGTCCAAACGCGGCGTAGTACAAATGAGCTATTTGTCAGTATTTGCTCTATTGTGGCAAATAAGTGAACACCCGTATACGGCCTCTTGTCGCTTTTTAGTCGCACATCAAAGGACCCAAATAAGGCAAATATTTGCGTGAACCGTCTACACTTGGTAAGCGCGCGATCGAGACTAGTTAATATTCTGGTTCTTTAACCCACAGTTTCAACTTCCTTTATTCCCTAATTTTTTGGTTTTATAGAAATAGACAATATTTGTATGGACTGGATTAATGATATAGTTCAAAAAATTATAGAATTATATCAAATGCATCCTTGCATTTTGGCATATGAATTACCAACATCCAACCAATGCCTTGTTTGCCAGGACTTTTTCGTAAATTTTATTTATGCAACGTGAAATGATGCCATGAATTAAAGAAAAAAATGTGCTGCTCCCGCTGTCGACACGACCACCTCGTATAAGCGAAACATATTTGGCATGATTGAGTTATTTGCTTGTTCAGTTTATGTGCAGATGTCACGTGTGTGATATTTGTGAATACGTCTCTTTTGTCAAATACAGCGAATACGCTACGCAAATGCGCAACGGCAAATGAAGTGTGAAATGAATCTCACTAAAAGGAAACCTGCATGTGATTTTCGTTCTCCGCTTCCTCTATCCCCGATGGCTTAGATTTGTGACCAGACACGTCAAGTTGGCAAGTTGCTTCTTCGACATATGAGAATCATCTGGTCTTCATCTAAACTTTCACAAACGTTCAACGTGAAAGCAAATGGTTCGAAACTACCTTTCTTTATAGAAGATTATACTTTTAACATTTTAGAGCATTCTTCAAAGTATATCGATAAACTTTATCGTTAGAGTTGAAGCAACTTCATTTTCAAATCAATACATCCGTAGTACGTCATATACTACCGGACCTAAAGTACATTATTATTCTACAACAATTAATGTCAACAATTTAATGTAATTAAATAAATAAATAAAAGGTCTATAAATGGTCTTGCATTAAGTTCCTTAATAATCTTCATTTACATCTGCATACTCTAGTAAAAACGGCCATAGAGGTGGCCATCTGTTAACGCCAAACGGTCATAGATGGCCACTTGAAAAGAATGGTCATCAATGACCCGTCCGTTGGCGGCCTCTTAAAATGAATGGCCGTTTGGCGTTAACAGAAGGTCACTTAATGGCAAATTTTACTAGAGTATTTACAGTGAACTATCTCAATAATTTTAATTCGTGAAAGCGAGACATCATTGCGATTATGATTGATTTCGAAGGGGTTTTTGATAGCATTCAATGGTCAACGGTTATTACTAATTTGAAAGAATTAGGGATAACACGAAAGTTGTTACAATGGATACAATCATATCTTCGAGGCAGATATTTACTTCTTAATATTGACGAGAAAATTATACATAAAATCGAACAAGAGTGTCCCCAAGAAAGTCGTACTGGACCTATTTATTGGAATGTGGCGTTGAATAAGGTATTGATAAATATGGAGAAAGAGGAAATTAAAGTAATTTTTTTGCATGAGCAGATGATGTTGTGATTTAGGTGGAAGGAAATAGTCAGCGAGAAATTGAAACTAAAAGCATAGAAATACTAACAAAATTTATGGGATACAGTGGAGAGCAGCAATTACTGATATCAAAGGAGAAAACTAAGGGTATTATTTTTGGAATGGTATCTTCAAGAAGAAGAAATCCAATAGTTAAAATTGGGGATTGGAGATTGACATTAGAAAGACAAGTAAAATATCTTGGGGTGTTAAAGACGAAAAATTACATTTTACAAAACATTTCTAATACATAACAAATAAAAGAAGAAGGATATATTATGGACTGCAACGTGTGGGAATAAACAAATATACTATAGGAAGGAAAGGGTTACAGAAGATATATAGGGCGGTATTAAGACCCATTATGTTATACTGCTGTAGAGCGTGGTATAGGAGATCAAAATTAGTGAGTAATGAAAGGAAATTGGCGACTTTACAACGGTTCTGTTTACTTCAGTGGAGTAACTGTTATAAAACAGTGTCAACAAAAACACTACAAATTATATCTGGGCACCTAACTATAGACTAACTTATAGACCAATATTATTTAAGTTACGAGATAAGACGGGAGGGATTCATAATTTTATATGGACATATATTACGGCAAGAGGAGAATGGATAAAAAAAAACTATAAAGAAAGTATTAATCGAATGTTGGCAAACACAATGGACAGTAGCAAAGGAAGGCCGAGACTTATATAAATCTATCACTAAAGTTGACTTCGTTTCCAAAAATAAATGGTTTAAGCCGAATAAGACCCTAACACAAATACTGACTGGACACGGAAATTACAATAATTACTTGTATAGATTTGGCATAGCAGAGGATCGAAATTGCATCTGTGCAAATGGGGTGGGGGATGTGAATCATATAGTATATGAATGCAGAATAACACAGAGGGGAAGATAGTTTGAGAAAATCAACACCAAGGGTATAACAAATTTAAATGACTGGGAATTTTTAATTGGAAATTAAAGTAAATATACTGATTTTACCGATTATATCACAGATATTATAACAATACGAAATGCAACAAAAAAATGAAACGTAAGAAGACAATAAAGACAATGAAACAAATACAAGTGGAAGGATCACAATGAGACAGACGTGGTCAGAAGGATAAAAAGATATGAAACGAAAAGAAGTAATTTATTTTCAAAAAAGAAGCACAGGTTTATATATAACCCTGGTAATGACTTTGTATTAAGGCACAGGGGCATGATGAAATATTGTACTTGATAGATAATTTTTTTTAAAAATCATTGCTTATATGAAATAAACTCAAGTATAAGATGAATGTCGCTTCCGATGCACAATGTGGATGTACTGAAGAGTGTTACGATTTCTATACCACTGTCACATATCTTAACACAGCTAACTCGCTGACCCCAGCTATGGATTGCGGCTACAAGAATTACCTGAGCCATAACAACGTATCGTGTAACATATTTCAACTCGCGAGACAAAGGAAATTCTAAAAAGAAATAGAGCGCTGGAAATGAACTTATAAGGTATCAAATTATTCGATTTATAATGGTGTACTTCCAATGGTGCCCACGTGCGAGATGTTCCGAACGGTTTTAAGAAACACAAAACAAGGTTTGAGTGTCATCTTTCCTCGTAAACTCTTCTCTGCAAAAGGTCTGAGTTCGATTCCGTGAGCGTGGCAGTTTGGTTTTATTCGCGTGACAGCGAGAACTGCATTTCTGCGCGCGCCTCCTGACAAACTGGAGAGACGAGTGGAGGAGACTCAAGGACTGGAACTGGGGTGTTGGGATTCATCGGAGAAGACGCGTAAGCCATAGTTCATTTTTACGCGAAACACATTGAAGTGACAAAGGGGAATGTGACACTCCCCAAGAAATGGAGTTTCCTTGTCAATCATGATCATTCTACTATTTTCTATGTTTATTAGTCGACGGAGAGCGAGAATTTCCATCGATTTTCATTTTATTTTTACTTTTTTATTGTAGAATGGGAAATTTAGCGTGCTATTGAAGCTTATCTACATGGAGCGATAGGAAGTAGGAGGTGGACCAGATAGCTGGGTTTACCAACTACTTGGCCCACGTGTTAATACTTAATGGTTAGAGTTATTGATACTAGGAGTAGTAGGAGATGAATAGAGGAAGGCGGGTTCGCTATATGAACAGGGACATTCATGTGAAAAGCTACCAGAAATTGAACCCGGAGAGTCTAGGTGACGAGTAAGCACGCTACTCACGTAGCCACCGGAGGGGTTTTCATCGATTACGCTGGAAGTAAATAAATGAATTTAGACCAAAATAAACACACAAAAATCCTTCACCAATGTAATTAACGAATTTTGAAAACAAAAAAAATACTATTTTACACGTTTTGATACCGTTTGGTATCATTATGCACATGAAGGGCTCTAATGACCTTGACGTTGAAGTAAAAGTAAAAATAAAACATTATGCATATTATGTGAGCAGCGCTCACATTTTTTTTTTTTTTTTGCGGTGCATTTGTGCGCCTTATAATGATACCAAACAGGAACGTTGTGTGAAATAGTATTTTTATTTGCTTTTGGTGTTCAAAATTCGTTAATCAAATTGACATTTGGTCAAGGATTGTCTGCTTATTACGGTCAAATTTAAATTTATTCATTATTCTCGCAGATACAATGCATAATATTTACTGGAAGTAAATTCTCTATTTCTCTCATTGTTACCAACAAAAGTTGATAAATTAAATTAAACTAAATAAAATACTTATTAATGTAATGCCATCACTAAAACTAATGTACAATATATACTCATTCATTCATATCAACATGTGTTAATGATTTTTTTTTTTTGCAAGTAGTTGATTTTCCTGGTCACAGGTCCTTTAGTCACAAATGATAATATATAACGGAGTATATATTCTTAACACGTACTTAGTAACAAATACTTATTTTAAAATAATTTATTTGCATATTAATTGAGCACAATTATTATTGTTTTGCAGAAACAATTGTACACTTAGGATTAAAATCTGCATCTTGCAATATTGCGTTGTATAAGCGTACACCCGTGAATGTCTATTCGTAAAAGGTGGGTAAGAATTTAAAAAAGTTTACGGTCTCTTTCAGGCGTTTATCGTACAATTTACACGTTTGAGAGGTCGCACGTGTTAGACACATCCATAAATAATGACTAATACCTGAAGTTATCCTCAGAGTAGTTTTTTTTAAACATACGAGTATGATGAAAAGATTGGTGAAACAATTTTCAGACTTAAAACCAACCTATATTTTAATTTGAATGGCTCTACTTATTAAAAAACGGAACTCTACAACTCGTATAATTTTCAAGACCTTAGATATAAAACCTACAAACAAACTCTTATTTTTATAAATCAGTAAGATTTTACCCGACAGTTAAAGAGATGTTATAAATACCCCTTGCCATCCCATCCTGGCCCGGGTTTTTCTCCGTTTTTCCTCCGGGTACTGGAGGATTTGCTTAGGACGGGAATGTCATTAATACCTTTGTTTTATTAATATAGAATTTTTACTACAAAAAATAGATACAATTTACTTTTGAATAATAAATGGATAACAGAACACACACACACATATATATAATATTATATATTATATATTATATATATATATATATATATA
>NNCF01131391.1:94207-117311 GCA_002313205.1 Laupala kohalensis | reverse complement strand
TTTCTGTTTTGACAATAATGTTTAAATATGGTTATTTGTGTATGACCTATTGCGTAAAATTACCGGTTGCGTAGTGCCTAACGCACTCGCCTTCTACCCCAGGTTCAAACTCGGTCCGATCCAAGTAGAATTCGAGGTGGAGGCAGGTTTTCTCGTTTCCCCTGCCACAACATTCACTCGTCATCATTCACCCCCATGTCATTCATCAATCACTGGCCTCGGGGAGGTGCACCCTGGAATTCCCCAGCCAAACCAAAGCCGACCCTATCTAACACGGGATTAATAAAAGGCGAAGATAAAGAAGAAGAAGTGTGTGCAAAATAAAATGACAAATCCAATGGTTTAGCTGCTTTTTTTCTACGATTTTTTGTGTGCTCTACACAGCTAAATCTAGTAGTGAATGATATTTTTATTCTGTCACATTCATTTTCGACAACCGCTGCTAGCAACATAAATGAGGTATCATTTCGTAGAGCTGTTGAAGAATCGAGTATTTGAACGTAGAAATGGCTATGAAAGAAGTGATCATTTGAAGTGCGGAAGGTTATTTGCGAGAAGTAATTATACTTCTTGTTTCTCGTACAGCGGAGGTCGTGAACGGATGCTATAGTAAGATTATCGCAATACTGCGTACAAAATCTTTCAACGTTAAGAACAAGAAAGTAATGTTACTCTGGAAAGAATTCTATTCCAGTGAACAATGCAGTTGCGGTTACATCATCTGTATTTCTATACTTTAACGACACATTCTTCTGTGCTTGTGTTCACTTCCGTGTCATATGTTAACAGTTACCGAAACTGATGCCTAGTATTACCTTAAGTAAGGAAAATACTAAGAAATGTAAAATTTGTTAAGAGTGGAAACGTCTGCTATTCTTCGAACGTTGTACGGAACATGAGAATACTTCGCAAAATTCCTTCCACACTCCCGAGACTTCAACAACATATATGCCCCGCCCAAACCTTTCTCAATCGCCGTCAATTTTCGCAAGAACACGTTCGGCCGTGGCACCGTATCCGCTCCAGGCACCCGCCGTCACAATACACGCCTCGCCCGTCATGGATCCCTCGCCTTCTTGCTGGGAGAACATCAGACGAAAATCCACGTGTACACGACCAGCTATTGCATCGTAAACTAAGTTTCGAATTGCCTTTCCGTTGAGGATGGCCTTGACTGGGTTCCCAGCTGAAGACTCCCACAGGAGGCTCTGATGTGACCTTGTGTTCGAACACCGGAACCTCCTGGCAAGGAAAGACGTTATTGAAGGAAACGGTGGTTCCATTTGACCGAATTCTTACGATACGCTCAATACATTGGATGCAGAAATTTTTTATGATTATAAGTTCCTTGAAAAGTTTTTTTTCCAAGTGTAATATATTTGTTACTTCCAGTAATAACCAGAAAACTACAGTTTTTGATGAAAAAAAACCGAGATAAACAGTCATTTATTCACATGAGAGTAATGTGCTCACGTATTAGTTCAAGACGATTCAAAAATGAACATTCTTATCTAATCAAGTGGTGAAATTTTACGTAGAAGTTCTAAGGAAACACTAATTGTTTTAAAAGAAGGTACTTACATAAGTAGTACACAAACTTAAGAATTTAGATATATAGGGAAAGATAATCAAAACTTGATGAACTTAAGAACTAAATAATCATGATTTCTTCAATTTTTCTCGATAAAAAACCTCATTGTTTTTTTTAGTTTATTATGTAAATACAAATTTTTCTAATCTTAGATATGAAGTATTATACTTACACTTTATATCAAAGTTAAATACTATAGTTATTACAGAAAAATGTTTTGGAAACTTGAAACGGTCGTAATTCATAAAAACGTAAAGTATACTTACCTGGTTGTTACCGGTTCTTACNATATATATATATATATATATATATATATATATATATATATATATATATATATATATATATATATTATTTAAACTGTTAACTGTTTTAGATAAGCCTTTATGTCATTTTATACTTTTAACCGTCTCTCACAAACCTAAATATTACGTGTTTTTCGTAAAAGCCATTTGCGAGTAATAGCAGTTCATTGAGCAAAGGTGTCTAAGAGTATAGACAGTTGTGAAGTATAGAAATTGTGTGAAGCGGTCGTGGAGAAACCACTTTCACACTGTGGATAAATTCAACTATACTACTTGCAAACGAAAGTGGCGCCTGACAGCTTTGAACACTTCCCCGCACTCTGCAGATCCCTCCACCCCTAATGAGCACACAATTCTGCCTCTCCGGAGTTATACTGCTAGTCACCTATTGGGCCCAAAGAATTGACAATTTTACTATTTTATTTCACGTTTTAGTACAATTTTAATGTTGTTTTACTAGCTACATAGAATTTCAAAGAAATTAGATCAAAACAATATATAATTATTTCAAAATCAAGAGTGTAGGTCAGTTTCTTTCTTCCATTTACAGTTCCTATCGTTTTTAATTTTATCATAATTACATATATTGCGTTTTATTCGCAGTTTAATATAGAATACAAATATTACGTCATAAGATAAATAAAAAGTAACATTGTCAAATTTTTGGGTCCAGTAGCTGACTAAGCGCAGACTTAGCCCAGGATAGACCGAACGTTGTGCTCATTGGGGTGAAAGGACTGGCAGAGTTCGGGGAAGAGGTCTAAGCTCTCAAACGCCACTTTGGTTTGCAAATAGTATAATCATTGTTTTAACAACTAGATGACCAAGACAATGTTGTAATTCTTTCGGTAGCAGAAGCAGTAGTAGCAGAAGAGAGAGAGAGAGATAATAATTGGTCTCCTATCCCTAGGGAAAAGCAATTGTGAATCATTAATATTTGTTATTTTCACGAATTCCCGTTCCCGTAACACCAGATATGCAAGAAATGGTGTCTCAGAAACAATGATTTCTTGAGTTTAAACTATTTATTATATTCAATTCATCATTTCAATAAACAGTTATGACATTCAAGACGATTTAACTGTTCGAAGTTAGTGCCTAAGTTCGTTACTACGTGATTCTACATATTTTTTGAAGTAATTCCTTATTTTCGACATATTGAATAATTACTTCGGTCGCAAATCATTTCATAATTTTTTTGGTTCCTAAATACTTTCTGCAAATTTAAGATGTTCATTTTCGTCTCCAATTGAAGAAAAGACACAACACGCGTGAATGTAAAGACACGACTTGTACGAATATTCTGTTCGAATCTCGTGAACTATCTGCGAAAAAATTGAAGTAACTGTAATTTCATTATATATTTATACTTCAGTTATTGATCACTCTCCTCATTACATATTTTCATTCAAGGTGTCTTTAAAGCTAGGAACAATGGGAAACACGGTGGTTCTAAAAACAGAAAATAGCCTACCCCGCATTCTACTTTACTGTTCGTGGATGCACGGATTTTCTAAGCGATCATCTAGAAACACTGATGCTATAGTTCTACCACTTTTGTTCGAATCCGATAAGGTAACGTTTCATTCTAACAGGTACTCGAATTGGTTCTGTACAAGAGAAGCCTTCTCACTAGAAAAATGTTGCCGCATTGAAAGAGACGACATCGTAAAATCACTGAAGCATGAAATTCTCAACCACATCGGCCATTGGGAGATAAAACGTTTGCGTACTAAATCAGAAGCTACCTTTTGATGATGAAATTTCTTTTCCACAACGTCGTTTTACGAGCGATTGTTCCTGTTGAGATAATAGTTATCTGTGTTTTAATTATTTTAGAAACTCGGCACCTTCAAAAATCAATTTTAGAAAACTGTATAGAATTGGTTCATTCAACCTTATAAACTGTAAAGTACTGTAAAACACACATGAGCAGTTTCATGTTGGCCAATAATTTTCTATGAACCTTATGATTCAGAGATTTATGGAAATGATAATTATGATTCGCATAAGTAATAAATTTAAATACTATTCTTGATGAATTGGATGTAATAATTACTAGTTGATTAGGCAGATTTGCAATGACTGTCACTGGTAATGGCTTTGTTCGATCATTTTATTATAACGAGTAGACCAGTTCTTAAATCAATCAGTAATTTTAAAATTGTTATTTTTTCCTTCGTAAATCAAGTAACACAAACTTTCGACGTTTAGAACGTCGACATCGTGACGTCTTTTGTAGCTTTTGAATTTTTACGCCTGCACGGACCTGCCGATGTTTGGCGCACACTAGTCTACACTAGACCATGTAGGGACCACCACCACCACGAACGATCTCTAGTGGACACGTCAGTTAGCTCGATCGTCACTCATGGAATTTATGCGCGCATCACATCTTGATGTCAAAGTATACGTGATTCTTGATATTAAGAATGCACTAGCACGATTTTATTAGAAAACGAAACTATATTATGTCGTATATTCATTCAAAAATACCTTCGTGAATTTTATCAAAACGTAACAACCATTCTTGAGAAAAATTCCACGCTATACCTACCTACATATACGTTGAAAATATTTCAACGTTATTCTTTTCACGGAAAAATGAAAATGTGCACAAAATTAAGACTTGAAAACAGACACAAAAAAGCATTTCTACAAAGTTGTGAACATATTTTTAAAATATGTTTTTCTTATAATCTTTTTCTTAGGTTAAACGTGGAGATACAAGTATAAAATAAACCAGCATTGAGTGTTTTTTTTTTTGCAAAAATGGTACCGGCATTCAATAATAATTTTTTATGCATTTTGCCATGATATGAAAATCTGTTAATAACTAAACAATTCATATAAAATCTCCCAAATTTTAGCATAAATACCAAAAAATTTGATTAGGACATACAAAAACTTTATTTTTCTAGGTAATATGTGATATTGAATATTCAGTTTGAGTAAAAAAAATTCTGAGTTTGAGGTAAATACCTACCATCTGTCCTTAATAGTCTAGGATTTGGACCCCCTGCACTTAGTGAATGGATGGATAAAAAAGTAAAAATAATAACAATAGGAGGTTGAACGCAAGTAAAAAGGACAATCGCGACGCAAAAGCGCGCCGGCGAAGCAATACAACGCAGTCGTGCATCCAGCGTGTCCACCGTTGCAAACACCTTCCTTTTCTTACGTCTCGCCCTGCCACGCCCTTCCCCGCGACACTTCCGGGTACACGTGGATGACTTCCGGTGTCTCTCACGTCAGAGGAAGTAGGCTAGAGACATTCGAATTTGATTGTGATACAGAAAAGAATCGCCATTAAAAGAGTCTTAAAAATTCACATTGAGCTCCACAATTCTGTAGACTCGGAATAAAGCTCTACTTATGGAAATGCATTATGAAGTCGTTAAAGAAAAAATATATATTAATATATATTAACATATTTTTTTTAACTTCCTTTTTTGCGTATCACTCAAATGAAGTGTCGGAGATTTCCTTTAATTTCATTTTTCAATTTTCGCCATTCACAGAAAACACCATTTAAAAAATTACTTCAAAACAGAGTAATTTCTTTGCAAAATATGTTACTGGACTACTTGAGTCCTAAAAATTGGCATCGCTGACCCTGCTGGTATAGTCAATACTCGTAGTGAATTGTGCAATATCATATACTATTAATAACTGTTCTGATGTCGTTTTAACGTTGTTCAATGCTAAATACGAAACCGAGTGAAACCTGTCTACAACTAGAAGATATGGGGAAAGTAATACCTGTCGTATTATCCAGATAAATGAAATAGTCTTGCTAAATAGATGTGTTTATAATATCATACAGAATGTCGGTTTCATTCAATTTCCCGTGCGGTTGAATCGTACAGGTTTCTCCAGAATTATATAATTTTAGTGATTGAAAAGTGTGAAGGAACCCAAACTCGTAGCACTTTTACGATCGTAAACGACGCATAAACGTCATTGACGAACGAGCTAAAATTACACGTTGCGTGGAGGGTGTGAATTTCGTACGTAGCTGAAATAACCAATTAAGAGAAATTAGCGCAAGAAATATATGCGCCGAAGAAACTCTGTTGCGCGCACTCTTCCTCACTCAGTGGACCGTGACGTATGCAGAGTGGGGTACTAAAGATGCGGCGTTAAATCACACATCGCTGCCGTTCGCGATGCAACGGAGAACAATGTCGAGAGAAAATGGTCGTCTCGAAAGGTTTTACAGCTCCGCCGAGTAAACTACGACGATGTGGCGTTGCGTGTCCGCGCTCGTCGGGCGCTCCTGCCGATGCTTCTTCTGATAAGTGTCAACTAATGACGGGAATATAAATAGGATGTATATTATGCATATAATAGGATGTTTACGTTACTTTCAGTACCGAGTAAACTACTCGTAACAGTTTCAAAACTATTTCTCCGTTTTTCCTTCTGGTAGAGGCGGATTTATTATACAGGTTCTCTAGGCATTGTCTAGGGGCCTGTTTATTGTAACAATAAATCGTGAATTTAGTGTTATTTCAATTCTTATGATTTTTAAACTCTATACTCAGAATAATCTATAGCTCGATAATAACTTGTACATGTAAATTTACAAACATATTTGCGTTAAATTACAAACTTATTGACATTATATATGTATTACAACTCGCAGCTAACTTTGTATATTATCTAGGAACTTTTGCTGAAATTTTTGAATCCGCCTCTGCCTTAGGGCCCTTGATCGGAATTGATGGGATGGTCCCTTGCTTGTTTCCGGAGAGTAAATTAGTTTATTGTCCTCCGCGTGGTCATACGCAGTTTGTACTGTTTTTTGACAATAAATTTATTTAAATTTATTTATTTATTTATTTATGCACTCAACTTTAGAATAGTTGTGTACATTAATTCTGTAGCCCCGTCCTGGCCCGGGTTCTTCGTCAGTTTTCCATCGGATAGAGGCGGATTTTTTATTCAGGCTCTCTACACTCTTGTCTGGGGCAGAGTCTATGCGAAATAATAAGTCTGAAATGTAGTGTTATTTTAATACGATTTGTAAACAACATTTTCCGAATTCTCTATAGCTTGATAATATGGCGTACATCTGAAATATCTTTGTGTTTTATTTCATACACATTTGTTGGTATTCTATTAATATTATAACTCGTAGCTATTTTTATTGTTAGGTGTGTGCTGAAATACTAAATCTACCTCTGCCTTTGGACTCTTGATTGGAATTGATCGGATGCTTCCTTGCTTGCTTCCGGAGAGAAATTACTTACTTGTTCTCCATACGCAGTTTGTACTGCTTTCTTGATCATAAATGTATTATTATTATTATTATTATTATTATTATTATTATTATTATTATTATTATTATTATTGGTACACGATATGGCTTTAATTGGTATCTTCCAGACCGCTTTACACAATTTCATGGTATTTGATTATTAAGTATTTATCCCCTAACTTTGGTTTCGCCTACGCTCTATGAACAATTAACCGTGAATTGCATACACAATTTTTTTAATAGTTTTAAAAGAAATTACAGTCTTGTCTCGTCCGGATCGATTCAGACAATTTTAACTTGTTTGATAAGGTTTCATCGAAAGATAAATAGATTTGACTCTCAATAAACTTTCAAATATGGTACCGTACAGCCAATCAAACAGTCATTTTATGTGAAAGAACACATCTAAGTAAGCAACAGATTAAAGATAATTCTGTCATTTAAAAGAATATATTTTCATTATCCATAAAGACATATAATGTTTAAATTAATACATCACAATTATATAGAACTTTATATTTTTTATAAATATTATACGAACGTGCTAATTTTACAATCGTGTCAATTTTGTTCATCACTGCTCAATTTTTTTTCGTAGCACCATTAAAAAACCATGTAACATAGACGTAGAAACAATGTGTGAAATGCAGACTTCAATTGAAGGGATTATTTTAGTGAAACTTACAGAGTGGCGTTGTCGTATTCGCCCTCTACCGCAACCTGTACAGCCTACGCAATACACTGAATAAATTGTGAAGGAAATGTTCTTCAAATGCGTATTCGTCATGTACGAGCAAATAGAATTCCAGCGTGAAAAAATATTGAAACCCGTATAATGTGGGGTTTTCTCAACCAAGGTAGTCGAAGGGTAAGCTATTTGATGATGATGATGATGATGATGATGATGATTATTATTATTATTATTATTACACTATTTACGTCTATTTCTCAAATCTATTATTGCTTACGTTGTGATCTGAGAAACCTCCATCACAAATATTGGGCGGAGTCGTGAAGTAAAGGTCGTGTGACGTATTTAACAATAATGTATTTTATTAATGTGTTATCTCGCGTTGTGGTTAACCGCTATTTAAGGCATCGTGATTGTTAAGTGCATGATGATGCACGGTAACTACGATTATGATAAAGTTCACGTCACCGAAAATACTGCATCCGCTGTACATCGGGGACAGAAAAATGCTTGGAGTTGAAGAGACGAACAATCCAATCATGACGAAAAAAGGGAGACCACAGTTGCAATATTGACTGTTGGACTGAATGTCGCCCATACAAACCCTGCCTGTACCTTACCCATGCGAAGCCTATATGTGGACTAGCTTCAAACCCTCGTTTCATGTTGGATGTCTTCTTATTTTTGTTCACCTTATATCATTCTCAGATTTGACTACTATCTTGATTCCACAAAAATTATCACGTAAGGTAATAATTATTTCGTTATTTTCGAGATAACTCTCAAATTTTTCGCTAAATGTTATTTTTTAAGAATTATTTTAAACATAAGTTTTGAGACATTTTCATCCGAGAAAATACAAAATATGAAATTAAATATTATGAAATAAAATTGAACTTGATCATATTAATTTTAAATGTATGAGATCTCATTTACAGAAGCTCAAGAAACTGAAATTTCCTCCTTCAGACACTTAACTAATTCATATTCTGAAGTTTCGCAATAATGCTGTACTCGAGTTCTCTCAATAAACAAGAAAAGTTTCCAAAGGGCTTTTAACTCCACTAATTTTCCGTCGCTCGTACATTGAGAAATGTATCAATTTTCTCATATGCATGAAATTACTTGGTGGGAAGAAAATTAAATTTTGCCGAAATGAGCATTGTAACTTTCTTCAGGAACGATGAAACCGTTATGAATGTTATATGATTATCGTTATTTTTCTCGAAAAATGTTTGGTAGGTAATTTTTGGGAAACAACCAGAAAAATATAATAGTACTTGGTTATTGACTTTTTTTGCTGTGTCCTGACCAAGTCCCCAAGATAGAATTCCTACAATGAGTAGTCAACACGTAGTAAATAGCTTGAATAATGTGAAATGTATGTGGACATGTTCGAATAATAATACACATGATTTTTTAACTTTGAAATCTCCTCGTGACACACGTAGCCAATAACGTCAACGTTATTATCGATAAGAATGTTATTTTGGAACATCATACATATTTCTATATATTTCAAATAATTTCCATTACGTAATACTTAGTTTTAAATATACGTTTTTTAAATGTGGGATAGACATAGTGATGGTTGAGTCTTGATGGCGAATCGCGGCGTCGAGTTGTTTAATATCGACGTTTCGGTCATCTTGCAGTTTCTTTCTTCAGAGTACAACTAACCTCGAAGACGGCCGTAACAAGATGGACGAAACGTCGGTATTCAACATCTCGACGTGGCGATTTCCGGTCTTCCGATATTCATCTGACTCCGATAGCGGAAGTCTACTCTCGAGAGTAGAGGAAACCACGTAGAGGGTGAGGGGAGAGAAAATGTTTATGAAGAGACGTGAAAGGTGAAATAAAATAGAAGTAGAACATAGAAATAACAAGAAAGATGAAATTAATTTAGCAAAGAAAAAACAAATCCCAGGTCTTACGACCGAGAAACTGGGGGAAAATAAAATCAAACCTAAATTGTAAACTGCCTCGAAACATGCCTGTTGCTTGAAAATAAATTTGTGATTGATACAAAGGGTTACTCACTCGTGAAATCTTCTGGTCACTCAGTTTTGCAATACTGAAATGAAATACATAAAATACCTTATTATTTATGTACAGGATTTTTAAAAAAATTACTTTCCTTCACGTCTTTTTTTCATTCTCGGTTGGGTAACGTGCGCTTCCACATTCATTTCATTGACAATTACACGCGCATGAGCAAACGAAAAGCGACATATTCAAACTTTCAACGTGTAATTGAACCTCGCATTCTCAACGCTCCGTTTCTGATTATGGTACAAGTCTATCGTTATTCAGTCCTTGCGTAGCTAAATATCCATGACATAGTTCTACTTACGCGCTCGCTTTCCCCCTTTGGAAATGAATGTTTCTATAAAATGTCATGCATGTGAGGAGCTAATACATACGAGCAAGAGAGATTCGGTCACTTACATTCCATAAATCATCCCTTTCTTTTCCTTTCTCTTCCTACCAGGATGGTAGTCAGAAATTTATTTTTCTGGGGAAGAGGGTACAAACAAATGTTTCGACCAAACCACATAACTCTTAAGTTATTTGTGAGAAAAATATTTTAATAATTGTATAAAATTGTTAAATATATTATATAACGTTTAGTTTGCAACTCGTAATTTAACTATTTAATATGCATTAAATGTTCTAAACACAACAAATTCAAAAATGGTAACGATTTTGGGTTGAGCTAAAATCCTGAAATCCCCTCCTTTCTGTCTGTGTGAACACGTAAGCTCTGATTTGTTACCGATTTACGTTAATATGGTGATTTTGTTAACTATGCGGTTTTGATAGAGATGTTAATTTTGAATATCGTATTAACAATTTTCGAATAAAAATAAAATTATGTAATTGTCTTCGGTATGTCGGGGAATGGTTTTCTTTTCAGTCACTCATGTATTCAAAGAGTAATGTACATAAACACTAAATTTCCTTAAACAAAGGTAAACCTCATATATACCTCTGTATTTCAGCGATTTGGTTTCTTAATTTAGATGACTGTTTATTCTCCTTGGGGCTCGAGGACCATAATGAATATTCTCCATTTTGCCATCTTCGTTTCACTCACGACCACTCTCGTAATACAAAAATAATTCATACAATCTATTAAAAACTCAAATTATTTAATTTGATTCATTGTCGCAATAACCTGGAGCAAAATTTGCATGCAATGGGAACTGAAACTAACATGAAATTGAAAACTATGTTAAGAGTAAATACGAGGACATTGCGTACGCAGCCCAATCCAATAGAAGTAGTATCGTGGTCAGTGGTGACACTTACTACTAAGAAACACTGGCCAGTTATAAGTTAAAAATTTAAGAATAAGAACAAGATAATTGTATTCCCTATTCTGAAAAGATATTTACATGCTACAAATAGAAAATGAACCATACACAACTAGTTAATTATGGTTGGCTTGACAATATATGTATCTTTGTTCGGCCTTGGAGTACAGTCTAAACTCCTCGGGCAGAGTGGTTAAATGTTACGAAGTTTTAACAGCGAAAATACGTATGTGAGGATAAAAAACTTAACTTATAAATTTAAATATGTTAAAAAATGCGTCCTTTCTTGGTAATTTGTATTTTTTATTATATTTAATTTAGATAGTCGTACATACCCATTTTATTAAAATGAATGACAATCTTTTCATTCATTTTAACTTTTATCAATATGAACTAATGTTAATGAATTGCATTCGATTTGATCATATTTTGATTTGATTGTATTTGGTGCGGTGAACGATGAATATGCGCGGACGCAATTTCAACTTTTCGAATTCTCCGAAGCTTTTCTTAATTAAAACATAAGTTTCTTTGGAACCCATAGAATGTCGTGTAATTGCATTGTATTTCCCGTTCGTTAAATGCAAATTCACATTTCCATTTAAACGGTGACCCCCAAACTGAAGATCCATTCCTTCTCTGCCGACTGAGATGATGTACGGCACGCCTTCACATTTTCGCTTCTCATTCTGTCCTCCATTATCTGCTCCAGCTCTAGGCGAAAATGTGAGCATCGCAATTTAAGCGGAGCGAGCTATATATATGGTGGACTGAACTACGAAAGCGTTGGATACGTTCTCCCACCTGGAGTAGATTTACACCGGTGCTGTTTTTTTCTATTTAGTTCTATCAATTCTGGCAAGCCTGTCTACAATGATATCACAAGATGCTTTTTGCAATTTACTATTTAGAACTAAATAATAGAACTAATATTTAAATAAAATAATACTTAGAACTAACAAATTAAAATTTTTGACATAAATGATGAGAAAAGTAATTGATAAGATAAAATTACTACATAAATAAATAATGCTGAAAACTAAAATCACATTTAATAAAAATATAATAATAATAATAATAATAAAACAAATTTAAAAAATTATATAATAACACATTACCATTTATTCATCCATTCACACTATATTTGGTAATCTACTGAATTGTCTCGATTTCACAAATTCTGTTCCGGAGAAGAAGAAAAATAAACCTAAATTTATTTTAAATTAAGTCTGTGCTGTGTCTTTTTGTTATAATATTAAACTATCAGAGTTCCCGCGACTTCACTCGCGTGATTTGTTTAGAATTTCACGCGCAGAAAATAATTCCTGAATATCTACTGTCATCTTTTAAAAGTGGTTGGCATATTCAATTGTCAAAACAATTGCGAATCAAACCAAGCATGTTACACAAAACAATGAACTTTAAACAGGAAATTGATTAAAAAAATGTTGAAATTTTGAAATTTTTTCTCTTAGAATCGATCCCTAAAATACAGTAGTCTCTTTTTAACGATTCCCCCCATAACGATTAGCTCTCTTTAACGATGAAATCAGCGAGGCTTGTTTGTTTTGCCATATAGGTAATGTATTTATTCCTTCTCTATGTCAATACAGTTCTCTCTTTAAAACGATTGTATTTAGTTGTTCAAATCGTTTCAGTTCAAGCTTAAGTCACTTCAATTTATTACGGATTCAGGACGAAGTGCTTTGTAAGGGCAAAGGGAAGCAAACTAGGATGAAGGACTTCAATTAATATAAATAGAGTAGAATAGTAGCGTGTACTAGGAGGAAATATGTAGAAAAAACTAAGACCGATTTTTTTAAATTTATGTAAGTAAATGAGTATAATAAATATTTGTTTCTTAAGTTTATGCTAATACTTAATTTTTAAATTTATTACACGACATTTTGGTTTCTCTCTATATAACGATCAAAATGCCCAGTCCCTTGGACAGTGTTATAGAGAGTGACTTGTATATTTTTTAAATCTGAAATATTTACGGTCATATTTTTAGACAAATGGAAGGACACCCCGTCTAAATTTGAAAATTTGATTTTTTTAAAAACCTTCCTTCTACAGCCTAGTTAGTCTCATAGTAAATAAGGCCCTGAACATGGAAAAGGAATAATACCATTCTCTCCTCTCGTGGTGGATGAAGCAGACTCGAGTGGACAGACGCCTGATCACGAAGCTCCAGCTAAGTCTGCTTCATTACGCGCTGGCACGGAGAACCTGTGTGTTTGGATACGTCACGTGACGAGATGAATGGATACGTCATTGTGGACCGACAAGGACTTGTTTCTTTCTTCTTGTTTTGTCTGTGATCGTGTTCTCATTTGCTTTGGATTCTCCGAGGGAAGGAATTCTCACAATTTTCAGACTGACACATCTGTTATTGATATACTGGGAGGCAGTGATAGAAGTATATTACTACCTTCTGGATTTGTCAAAAGCTCTTGTGGTAACATGTGATTCGGGTAGGTTTTTAAAACATTTAAATTTCTCCGAATTATGACCGCGTAGAAACGTTGTGTCAGACGATACCGTCGACTTTTTCATCAAATAATTTAATTTGTATTTTAACCTTTGCTAGGAATATGTGACGTATCACTTCACAACCTTGGTTCTTTTACAACGTAATATTTATGATATCGTTTTGTAATTTTTTAGTATATTCATCACCGAGAAAATAAAAAGCATGATTTGAGGAATCGACAGTTCTATATTGGTTAGTGAGAAAGTATGATATTAGGTTCATTACTATTTATCATATCTTTTTACGGGACGTTTTGTTTTGAAATATAGAGATCCCAGGTCAGTTCTTAGAAATAAAACTTCGTATTGAGAAGTTACATTTAATACGTTATTAAAAGTACTGTAAATTATACATCATTGTTTTACAGAAGATACAAAATATGTTCTAAGTTGTGCTACCTTGCATTGTAATAATGAGATATAGAACCAAGGAGACTATATACAGGAGTGAGAACTTTTTTATTTGCCGATATTCATCTGCCCATGAAACGCGCGAAAACAACTGAAGGTACTTTTACTACAATATGTACATTATCCATCGTCTTTTCCTGTTTATATCTTCACAACAGGAGTATTTCCACTTTTGCAACGTCTTCCGTCTTCAGGCGTCCGGCAGCACCGGTATTCGAACCTGGGTATCTTGGTTCTTAAGGCGAGGACGTTACCATTGGGCCACTGTGACCCTCGCCCTGGTTCGAATACCGGACGCCTGAAGACGGACGGTGACAGAACGTCCGAAACGTTGCTAAACGGAATACACCTGTTGTGAAGATGTAAACAGGTAAAGACGATGGATAATGTCCAAAAAGATTGTAGTGAAAGTGATAATATAACATCGTCAAGAATTTCATACAGAGAATAAATCAAGGTAGTACTAACGTAGGTACAGTTCAATCACAAAAATATCTGAAATCGGCATAAATAAACATGTGTTTATAATGATTTTAACTTGTAAAACATACCTCGCCGTCCATTTAAATTAAATAATTTACGTTGAAATACCTTGCGCATTATGGAGAAAACACACACTCTCAAAAGTTACCAACTTTTAAAACGCGGAAGTGATGGAAGTTTATTTCGATTTGTTGTAAATTTTCCGTAGTATTTTTATCTGTAGGTCATCGGACATTTGAGAAAGATATTTCACTTTTTCCTTTGAGGTGATGTGTAGAAATCACGAAACCGCAGCGATCAGTCCCCATGTTTTTACATGGTTTTATCCATTTCAAACAAGTTATGCGAGTTCCTGAATACTATTTGTACTGTATTGTTAACTGATGGATACAAATTAAATCATGTTTTTTCTTCGCAATTATTCATTTTGTAGTGTTTTAAAACGATTAGAATATAAAAGAAAACAATCATACACCTCAGTGATTTGACTAACTTGGAGTGCTGGTCCTACCTTACAGTTATTTATGTTGTCCAACTTAAGAAGTAACTTTTCTTCATCGAAAAATATAAATAAAAATTATTTAACGAACAACAACAGAAGAACTAGTAGATAAGCGACTGAAGAAAATACATTCCTGTGTCTTAAAACGACATATTCCCCGTCTTCATAAAGAGAAAGTCCAGTCGCTCCCTTTCTCTTAGAAAGACACGCTGGCGTACTTATAAAAGTACGAGCGAGAACCGAGCGAAGGGCTAGTAACGGTTCTTGTGGATCGATACCAATTACACGACTGTCTCTTCAGCATCTCGATGACGCTACTCCCACAAGACTCTTACTCCGCTAGTGACACTCCATCTGTGCTCCACTTTCTCAAAAATTTAATATCTGGAGGGTTATAAATGTCACAGCTTTCCCATGACAACTCTCATAATACGCAACCCTACTAGAACGTGTCCAAATATTCATCCTAACTCATGTGTTTAATCTAATCCGCCATTGTTAAAGATTTGCTCAGAGAGGACCGAGAATTCCGCGNCTCTTACTCCGCTAGTGACACTCCATCTGTGCTCCACTTTCTCAAAAATTTAATATCTGGAGGGTTATAAATGTCACAGCTTTCCCATTACAACTCTCATAATACGCAACCCTACTAGAACGTGTCCAAATATTCATCCTAACTCATGTGTTTAATCTAATCCACCTTTGTTAAAGATTTGCTCAGAGAGGACCGTGAATTCCGCGGAAAACTCAATCTCCGTTACGGACTTTTTCCCCCTTTATTTTAGCCAAAGACCTTTGACAGTGTCATTACATAGCTCTATTTACATTGAAATTTCACATTATGCATAATTTCATTTACTTATCTTCTAACTTATTCTCTCTTCGTCCGTACTGTTGTCTCATATTCAGTCGTCTCACGATAGATTCATCATTTCCTCCGCGATTTCTTCGTCTTCCTCTTTTATAAGCAGATCTCTAATCACTGCTATCTGAATTGAGTATTTTATGTATTTCTATGTTGACATATCGACTCCATCCTTGCACCCTCCTCCGTCCAACTTCTTTATATACCGTCCGCGTTCTTCTCCAAAAACATATTAGATTTTCTCCTGTGTCCTCCACTTTTCCACACACACACAGCTTGGTAATCATGAAATTTCCGAGACAGATATCATTTCAAAGTGTTAAAAACCCATCTCAGTCGGCTCTGGTTCTCGATCTTGCGGTTTCTCGAATTAGTGTGCCCTTGAACCAGGGACCTGAAAGCCGTTTTGTTGTACGGCCGTAAGCACTTGCACAATTAATATTCATTTGAAATCAACTGTTGGATAAGATGGATTATTTTACACAAGTAATATTACGTATTCACTAATCCTTTTTTTTTTAATAGCAAGAATCAGTTTTTTAAGGATATATATTTATAATTGTTTGAATATTAAATATATTTCCAACACGGCCTAGACATTTCTCATTGTTTTCATGAACTCTATACTTCGTCGTCCGGCGACGTTCATAAAGTGAGAAATAACACCAGAGCACGTATACTTGTAGAACTAGATTCATTTAGAAAACATATTTTCCCTTCAACTCAAGCCGCTTGTTACTAACACGATACGAAAGTTAACAGGCCGTCAATTTGAAATCACTTCTTTTCCACAAGACAGTTGTATTCTCAAAACAAACAACAAACAGTTAAGAGTTATATTCACTAACGTCCAACGCTGTGATACAATTTCGAATCAAAATAGGAACAATTGGTTGGAATGCAGTGGAAGTAGAATGTGGCACTCCAATTGATCTTTGTTCATAAATAATCCTTGACGAACAGCATTGGAATTAGTTGACCGCAATTCGATAACAGTAGTTTCTAAATGAGAGTGAATGGCGAAAGGCTTCAAAACAACTGACAGCTGTCGGCGTCGCGTGAAAGAAAATTAGTTCATTGGTGACAATGTGGAGAAAGTGATTCGTCTTTCTTGACAACTAAAATAACTTGTAGCCATTAAAATAAATTCTCGGGATTCTTATCGGAAAAGAAAAAAAAAGTATGGAGAATATTTCTTCAATTCTAGGAAGTCGGGTATGCATGCTTATTCAGAAATTTTGAATATTCCAAAGGAAGGCACGTATTGAGATGATGTGTAATTAAATCCATTATCAGGAGGCGTGGGATAAGTGCCTTTAAAAATTGTAAAGGATAATTATTCTTTTCTACAGCTATATGCTCTACATGGTGGGCACATAAATAAGAATAAAACTAAGAAAAAGGAACTCGGGGCATTCTCGAACAACGCGAAAGCCGAACGACATTGAATCCAACCAATTTACTGACAATATTTGGGGAAAAATTCATTAANAAAACCGAACGACATTGAGTCCAACCAATTTACTGACAATATTTGGGGGAAAATTCATTAATGAGTGTCAGAAAAGGATACAATAGTTTCTGTGGCCTAATAAGATGTGAATATGGTAGAAAAATCGCAGAAAAAGAACCTGTAAGTCGTTTAAATTTGAAGTGGATTGGCAACACACTAAGATAAGGGCAATTGGCTATTGAGTGCCTTAAACTGGAATTTGAAGGATATAGAAAAAGAGAAGATGATACATGACCTGGAGTGGAAGAGAAGATGACAAATTCAAACAAGGCGCGCGAAAAGAAGTAAAAGGAAATGCGGAACTACGTTCATCGATAAATGAGAGAGTGAATAATATCATTACATTCACCTACTGATAAATTACAGAAATGATTACATGAAATGATAATAACACAAGTTACACGTGATATGACATTCTCATATACACAAATTAAAACTTATATAATTAAAGAATTATTGCAAAACTTAAACAACAGCAAAGGAATTTAAATGTCGACAAAGAAACTTGAACGAGAGAGATATTTTTATACATATTAATAAAATATAACTTAAACTTATTGATAGTTTGTATTTTTATGTCCAGTAAAAGAGAAAGAACGAAGATTCAAAAGAATGAATGAAGTAGAGTAAAGTAGATAGAGAGTAAAATGAAAAGAAAGCAAAAAGAGATAGTGAAAAAAAAAAACTAGTTTGTGAGAAAGCGATGGGACTAAAGGAGGCAATTTTAATCCCCTCTGAAAGACGCCACTCATAAGAAGAAAAATATCTGTTAGCGATTTGGAGTTATCGGAAAGAATATTCCAAAATCATTCCATAAAAGATTTGTGTCATTCCGAGGAATGGAGAGGACCAGAGCGCGATCCAAGTGTCTATTTATTGTTTTGTAAAGAAGAGTCGGACAAAGCAGCGTTGGACTAATTATTCCTAGTTATTTAACGATAATAATTGTATAATAAATAATAATAAAAATAATAATCATATTTATGGCCCCTTTAGTAGCCTAGGTCGTCTATTAGTCTTTTCTACCTTCTTCTATCACTTGCTGCTTACCTTAGGGAAAGGAAGCTAAGATTGTGTGAGCGCCTCTCCGCCAATTGTTCCACCGTCTCCCTCTACCCCTTCAGTCTTGAGGATTCCAAAATAAGTCTTATTTACAGGGATGCTCATAATTTCTTTTCGCCGAGTATGTCCAACCCAACTAAATTTCTTACGTCTTAATTCCACATTTATATTTTCATATTTCGTTTCTTTCCATGAAATTTATTTTGATATTACCATACGCCACCAAATATATTTAAGACATCTACTAAGAAAAGACTTCAATTTTATTTTAATTTCACGTGTTTCACGTCCGTACAGAAGGACTGACTTGACACATGAATTGAAAAGTATTTTTTCCCTACTTATTGTGTTTGACAGTCAGATTTTACGGAGCCTTGAGGAACTCCATCTTGTTTTACGAATTATAATATTGATCATTATTTCATATAGTTATAAATATAAAGAACCCTGAATGTTAATTTTGAATGCAGGGGATCTGAACTTGTGTGCGTATTAAATAATTTTTTTTTTTAATGCAGAGCTCGATGCATTTTCGTAAGATAGTGGCAATGAAGGCTAATGAAAAGAAGATATTGGCAAAACGTTCGTAGTTCGTGATGGCGGCCGGAAGGTTCTCTTCTCGCTCCGTTGGATGTGGGGCAGCGAGGCATCGGAGAAACACAGAAGAGGCATCGGTCATCGAGAGCCCTCCTTACTCAGACGGTGGCGGTTACCGCTTGCAACGCATCACTGCTTTAAATATTCTCTCAGACCACGAGAACAGCGGTCGCCAACCTTTTGGATCTCACGAGACAATAAATTCATCATACCAAATCCCGCAGACCATTGATTGATTTTCATATAACATTTCGTCAAATAATGGTAGAAAAAAAATTAAATTTTTTGATTTATTGAAATGCATAATTGTAGTCAATAATATATAATAGAAGAAAGTCACTGTACATGTCATCCTATTATACCATGTGAGTCATCTCTGAAACACACTCTCTTTGAGTTGAGTGACTCATCTTTATTGTTGGCTTTCTCTGGAAAATTTCCTCTAACACCATAGGTTTATTCAAATTTCACGCCATAGAGTTATAAAAAAATAGAAGAAATCATTGGAAATCATATAATCGAATCCATTAATTACAAGTTCCTTTGCTGATTATATTTTCAAATCACGATCCTGTACTACTTAATTTGGACAAGTCCAGGAATTTCATTATCATCACGTAATCCTCACGACACAAATAAACAATCGATAGCTGGTCGAGTCATGACGTCACGCAATCGATTGCACTAATCGATCATGCAGCTGCGCGCACTCAGACGAGAGATTTTAAAAACAGAAGGGTCTTTTCATTCGAACTGTTTAATTCGCTCCACAACCTTGTAAGAGGACACAGCTCTCTTCACATCACTTTTATCGTGGGTCGGCATACTAGCCGACATTTTCTCCAGTTCTACCCTTCGCTACTGCGCTACAGAAGGCACTCTCGTCCACGTGAACATCGGTCTTCAAACCTTGGATTTCGAATCAACACACCGATTCAACTCTACCGTCAACATCATCTAAGCTGACTTTCCAAAATCATCTCATCACGTTCCCTTGGAAAACCAGTATTTTATCATTATTCTTCATTACTTTCATGGCATGATTCATTAAACTGTTTGTTCTTGTTGGCAATCAATATCCATCTTGCTCCTCATCCTTCTTCACTCTTTTATTTTCACTACAAATCATCCCATGTGCAGGTAACACCAAATTTGTCTGCACAGTCACTTTCATGTCTGTCTGTCTGTCCGTGAATGTTTGTCTCTGAAAACTCGAGAACCACTTGTCCGGTTTACGTAACTTTTTCTTTTAATAGTGGATGTGTTCTCTGGCAAGGTTTTAGCATAAATTTTGTTACGGTAATATACAATAACGCTAATAGATAATCATGTCGGAGAGAGATTGTTGCATACGCTGCCTAAATGGTTAGAGATAGGTGACAAAAATGAATGGCAATATTTCCCGTATTACAGAGTTATACAAAAAAGTCTGCGACAGCACATGTCTACCTACAAAGGTAAAACTTGAGGTTAACCTAAATTATTGAGAAAAAAGTTTTATAAAAATGTGTTAAAATACTTCAACTTAAGAGAGTTGGTAAAAATAAAGCCTCGTCCAATTAAAAGTATTTTGTGTTTTCTGGATTTAAGAGAGATGAAAACTGTCGTAATATGTGGACGAATAGTTTAGATTTTTCTAGCGTTTTCGTTTCACAAGCAGCCGCCGTCGTGTGATGCTTCTGGAGAACCACGCAAGCATGCAACTGACGCGGGCGCATCACGTGAAGCAAACATGGTAGACTTGCTATTTTACACTATTCTTAAGTTTAAAGGAGAGTTAAAATGCACCATACCAAAAACACACGAGCGAAGCTGGAGTAGGTTACTAGTATTCAATTCAACAAACGCATACTTATTATACAAATTGAGAAAACATATGTAATAAAACGTTAAATTGAAACAACAAAATCTTAAAAAGATTGTTATACTGACTTTTAGATGAGACGTATTTTGTTCAGCCCCTGATTGGATATCATTTACGTCGAGAAATTTTGTTCATTCCTGCTGTTACTCAAATACGATTCGAATAGATTTAACAATATAATATTTAGGCCATTACAAACTATTTTCTTCAACACACGATCAATAATTGTAAATAATCTCCAGATTTCGATGCAAACCTCCATAATTTTCTCTTGGACCACTGGTTTACGACTGCTACACTACACGGTCTCTTGCTTCATGGATATTACAAGTGAGTATACACAAGAAAATAGATTAATATGACATTTCTTCTCGTCTGTGTATTTTTTCGTCGAATAGATACATTATTAAAATAATTTTTAACATTTTTATACGTTTGATTAAAACATATACTCGTACATTTGAAACGAGAGTGTGTACAAAATTTCAATTTATAATTATGAAATTGATACATATCAATCCGCAGAGTCTATTGGTGTATAATCAATCTCTCAAATTGTGAAGACACTTCACGACTGATTTACTTTTACATTTACCATCTTCACACAGCGTAAATTTTATTTTATTTTTCTTTCTTGTTGGAGTTTTGAAGTATGATCACATAAGGCAAAAACTGCAATATCTTGGCTTTGTATTTTCCTGCATCCTTCTTCCATATTAAATATTAATTAAACAATATTTTAAGCCTTGAAATCTTTTTGCGATAAGGTGAAGTGCTCACTGTTTTCTCTACCCTAATAACTTTGAAGTAATTCACGTTTCTCCACTCACATGAATGAAATTTTGAGTTAAAAAAAGTCTCTATTACTCATCTAATTTAAATTTCGTTGATACAATATATTTGAGCATTTCATTTGTTCGGATGTTGTTGTTTTTTTATGTGCAAATTATTTCAAATTACGTTAGCTAAATATTGAAATAGTATTTGAAATGTATATTACCATGTTGAGCATGTTTTCATTGCACTAAACCGAATTGGAACTAACGTAAGGTAATAGTAAACCAAGTCAATTACTGCAATTTCTGGCGTTTTCCGGGTCCATACTTCGACGTCCCGCCACCCGTGTTGATCGTTCATGCTCCATTTCAAAATTCGTCTCCGGTTTCTAGTTCCAGGGAAGTCGTGAGAAACGCAAATTCTGAGTCTACGCCATTAGAAACACTCATTTCTTCTAATCCCTCGTTCCAACCGTGAAGAAAATGGCTCACCATCCACTTCTTGAAACTCGGAAGTTCTCAATATAAGATGTGAAAGGCGGTAGTTCTCTCGACACAAGCATTAGCATGGAGGACACCTACCAACGAAACGAGCTAAGCTAGTTCTTATAGGTTTCGTGTACTGACCAGTGACAGCTGTCATTTCAAATGAGGAATCGCAAGTTACAGAATAAGAAATTGCATTATTATCTCTGATACTCGTATAGGATGTTGCTGCTTCCAACACTGATTTCTAATCGATACCTGGTGCTAGCGACTTTTCATATTCTCCGCTTCACGTNAAAAAAAAAAAAAAAAAGCCATACGACACAACGATAGCTTTCTCTGATTGGTGGCGAGAAGAGAAATGAACAAGGGAGACATTTCGAGAGTTGGCATGAATGTAATTTTCGTGTTTGGAGGGAACTCTCTATCTTAGCTATCTTGGTGTCTTAGTAATTGTTAGTTATAATTCTATAAATTAGCTGGATACATTAGCTTGATGCGTACTTCTGAAATATTTTTTTGTGTTTTATTAAATACAAATTTGTTTCTATTTTATTATCGTTATAGCATTTACTGAACTATTTTTATTCTTGTCTTAGAAGTGTGCTGAAAAGTTAAATCCGCCTCTACCTTAGGACCCTTGATCGGAATTGACGGGATGGTCTCTTGCTTCCGGAGAGTAAATTAGTTTATTGTCCTTCACGTTGTCATGCGCAGTTTGTACTGCTTTTTTACAAATAAATTTAATATCATACCCTATTACAATTCTTTGAGTAATACATGTTATAAATAATTTCTAAATGGTAATTATACGTAAATGTGTCTTGCAGTCCCATAATA
>NNCF01131391.1:75160-94153 GCA_002313205.1 Laupala kohalensis | reverse complement strand
AAAGAAATTCGACCCCTCGTATGTTCCGAATGTTTTCTTTCTAAATGTTCACTTATTTACTTAACGTATTGAACATGGATCGTAATCAGTGAATAACCAGCGAACATCATGAAGAGCGACTACGCCAGGTCAATGATTTTCGTTATCCCCAATATCAATCTTCTTACTTATACGAAAGACACGAAAAGACAGGGATGTAGGTTTTGGTGCACTTCCTTTTCTTCTGACTTACTAGTGGGTATTACGTTGATTACCATATTACCATTTAATTTCCACGAATAAAATTAAATATAAAACTTCTGAAAGATTGACTGGATGGTTTTATAACTAACGCATTGTACATGGCAACGAATGTTCCAATTCATAATTGTTATTTATGTCATTTTCTTTTTCTTTTCAGGTGAGTGTCTTTTCTGTAATACGGAGATTATCTTGATGCCTTTGTGGTAAGCTAAGAAATATTGAATCTTTTAATAAAACAAGAGATTTTTTTTTGTTACGAGTTGTTTTGGAATTGAACATATACTTCTGAGAACATTAAACAATATACGACAATAGATGTTTATTAATGTTTTGTATTTTTTCTAATATTAGTACTGTAAGAGGTGTTGATCGAATATACGGGATAACATTTTTCTTGTCTAGAGAAGAAAACAATCTTATTATCCTCCACGTTTTCACATGCAAGTTTTAAATGCTTTCAACTTTATTCTTTATATTGCTGGTTTAGGGTAAAAAGGGTAATTTTATTTAAATATAATTCTCTTTGAATAATTCAGAAAGTAGTCGAGATTAGAAGTACATGATTAAGAGGATTCATTGTGATTGTCTTTAATTTCTCAAGAATGTTTTTTGGGTAATAGAACTATTTCCTACAAAATGCGTTGTTTGCGCAATATGTACCGTTTACGATTATATCATTCAAATTCCGATCTGAAAACCATAAATAATCTACCCTGAAGTTTCTCCTTTATAGAGATGATCGATACCACTAAACCACGACCCGTTGCAAAACCTATTCCGATCGACTGACAGTGGACAAAAATTCGTCGACTCTTGCGGTCTCCCGCTCAATGTATAACCGGGACAATGTATCAAAGCGGTTTAATTTCGTGAGGTAAACGATTTTGTCAGTTCTCTATTACGTTGCAAATGAGGTTCTTGATCTTGCAAGATCAATACAATGGCCAAAATGTTTATTACAATGGCATTTTCGGTCTTTTGTGGTTGTTGCATTTTTTTTATTTTTTTTGGACGATGTGTTTGTATAGTTGTTGTACCCCAAAGGGATTCACCTCCAGTAGACTCATCACAATTTCCAGACCTAATTTTACAGAGTCCCTCAAAAAATAGAGTATACTTCAATAAGTTTATAATTGGTTATCTATATTCGTACACACATCATTGTGTACGACAAACATTCAGCGCTAAATCACTCCTTTTGTAGGTGGAGTAACATTTTACATTTTCGTTCGTATTTGTCTACAGACTTTATAAATAATTTCATACATCAATTTCTTCTAAGTTTTATATTCAATAAATTAGAAATGTACGACCTATATTTCGCGTTTTAAATTTCGATTTCACAACGTCTCGTCCACAGATTTTGGACTTCGTCTGGTGTCGTAGACATTATTTAGCAGGTGTATGCTGTTCGCTCACTACTCTTCCCGTCGTTCGAGCGAATCTTCCACTGAATCTCCTCCGTGAACGGGTCTTTCAAACGGATCTCACAATTGAATGATATAGAATGATTCGGATCACCATGATAATTCGAATTTTCCGTGTCTTCCCAGCAGGGCGGTGTCACTTCCATCGAACCGCGACGCTATCTGCAAGCGTTGCAAACCGCGGTCCAATTCGCTCTCAACTGAGCTGGAATACACGCCACCGCCCTGCTCTTTGCCCCAGACACAAGTTAGCGCATGTTTCATGCTCAGTGCGCGTAAAGCTACGAAGGAGGAGGGTCTCAAGACGGGAACAGAGGAAACAGGTAGATTGAAGGGTGTGACAGATTATACTGCGAAACGCGGTAACGGAATTCCTTCACCACTATGTTTTCTGGAAGTAAAGTTGAGAAACTGGATACCATGTTATGGACCATATTGATCATGTTGAGATAAAGATTTTGTATGTTCAATAAATATTTTTATAAAATAATTAAATTAAGTTTATGTTCAAAAAAGCAGTTACAAACTACATATGACCATGAACTAAGTTACTCACCGGAAACAAGCACGGGACCAACCCATCAATTCCGATCGAGGGCTCAGAGGCAGCGAAAGATTAATATTCCTGTAACAAGTTATTTGATGAATTCGTCTTGTTTCTAAAATAAATCGTAGCTATTCAGTGAAGCAAAAATTCGAGATTAATAATAACCCAGGTATCAATGACATTTCTGCCTTTTCTACTGGAAGGAAAACCAGAGAAAAACCCAGGCTAGGACAAATATAAATTGTAATAGATAATAAGGAACAAATATAGCATACACGAATGAAAAGTAATTCAATTGGTATCAAAAATATTTCATGGCGTGATGAAGTATACGATAAATAACTTAATTTTCCGTTAACTAGAATCCTATAAAAATAATATTTATTGGGAAATAAACTCATCTTAACTTCTTCTTTTAATCAATAATATTTAATTATGTTATGTTGAATGAAAACGAAAGACGGACACGGGAGGCGAACCGGATGGCGCAGTCGGTAAGCGCATGAGCGCGCTAGTTCAAGGTCCCGAGTTCGAATCTCAGTCCCGTCTCCCACTTTCATTTCATATAACATAATTAATCTGGCGGTGAGTTTCACCGCAATTTAAGAGATTTCTATGCGTTTGTGAACAATAATATTTACTTATGTTTTATATTATTCGTCATGTTTATTGTATCATAGGTAATTGTAATGAAATCAAATCGTATAACGTAAATGACACTAATCACAACTCAACCAAAAAAATCACACAGACTTGTCGTACATTCTATCCTTTAAATTGTTATTATTTTTATTTGTATCGGTTTGTATTGGTCTCGTCAAACGAAAAGTTATTTTAGTTATACTCATAACCTATTGTTTTAGTTTCAATTTAATTGGCATCACTTAAATGCAATTATTATTTTTCTACAAATGGTAATATCAATAATGGGGAGAAATGGAAGCTTCATAAATGATCACGAGAACTGAATATTATCGTGGGCTGATTAAAAAATAACGATTTCGAAGCGAAATTAGTACGTTTTTCCTATTCATTCTTTTTTTCGAATCAAGAAAACTGCTGAACATGGTACCGAAGTACGTATATTTTTTTTTTCTCTTTCACTCGGAAAATATTGTATATTTTGTGAACTTGAGTGATAAGTCATTTACATTAAAAGGTAACCTGTTTGAACGTACTTGGTTAAAAAAGATATTTATTGTAAAAAAGGCAGTTGCTGCATATGACTACGTAGAAGATGTAAAGTATTTCACTCTCCGGAAGCAAGCAAGGGACCATCCCATCAATAATGATAAAGAAACCAAAAGAAAGTCGGAGAAAAACCCATGTCGCATTCGATTGAGTAATCGCATAGACTAGGGGGACTAGTTTTTTCTTTCGATTTCTGTGTGCGTAGGGAAAAACGCGTACTGTGCCGACTGTTTCCTCGGTGTCCCGGAAGCGTATCCGTTCTTATGCACCTGTGTATTTCCGACAGAGGATACAATTGAAGGTGGTGGCAGCGGGAGTAGCAGAGAGTACTGACACCGGAAGCCAATCCGAAGTCCGCAGGGCGAGGAAAAAGGGTCGGAGGAAGAGAAATCGTTTCATTCGACTGCGTTCTCCGAGACAATGATGCCCGACGGTTCACAGCCACACGTTTCGGTGTGATGGCACGACTCTCTATGCTAAGTGCTCCTCTACTGCAGCGGCTCTTTAACGTCGTGATTTCGAGGGCCGTTTGTAAAAACGTGTATTTTTGGAGGACTATTAACTATTTATTTAAAAGAGGTGAAACGTAGTTTTCATTAAAAACCCTGATCGAATAAAAACCGGTTAAATAAGATTAAAAATAGGTCTTCCCGTTCCAGAAAAAAACCCGCCAATTTGGGTTCATATTTTAAATTTTATCTATCAAAAAAATAAACATTCTTGAAGTTCATTCCCCATCCTGTCCCGGTGTTTCCTCCGATTTTCCTTCCGGCAAATGCGGATTTGATACACAGGTTCTCTAGGCTCTCTTGCATTGGGGATGATTGAAACCGTTTGAAAAATTTCATTTCGAATTTAGAGTTATTTTAAAAGTTATGATTTTTTAACAATAATTCCGAATAATCTGTTGTACGTTAATATTAAGTACTTGTGACCTATGATTTTTTTTCGTTTAATTTAATACAATTTTACCGATATTAACAATTTGTTATTCTTATCTGAGGAGTATGCTGAAATTTTCAATCCGCCTCTACCTTAGGACCCATGATTGGAATTGATGGGATCTTCCCTTTTGGTACCAACAAATTACAGTGTGGAGGTGAATCCTTAAGACAATAATTATAAATCCAAGTAATGTGTAGTCTATTTCATAACTTCATTTTACTCTCCATTCATTATTAACCTAATAAACATTTTTTATTTACAGCACGGATATGCGTCCGGGAAAAAAACGTGTAAAAATTTCTGGCAACATGCACTGTACCAAAGCTGTGCATATGTACATGCAATCTCGCGTTACATGAATACAAAAAGAGGACGAAGAAACGTAGTTTACTTTTCCACTAATTCTCACTAAGGATTCCACCTAAGGTTTCACTCTTATTCTTTTTTAGAAAACAGCCTTGAAATCTGATTATAAAAAATCCGTAAGTTACATTACAAAACGCTATTCATCCTATCCCTATACGTTAGTACATCAATTACACATATTTCTGAATCTCAGGATTAGGGGAATCAAATATTAAGAAAACACTACAAATGCAATCGAAAGAATAAATATGTTACTAAATGTGTAAATTTTGTTAATGTGAAAGAAGCGATAAAACATGTCAGATTCTGGAGTGGATGGAAAGTGTGAACACTTAAGGTTAAACTAAAAGGTACATATAAAACTTGGTACAGTTAAACGTAAAAGGTACATATTAAATTTATTGGAATAAAAACTAACCACAATTTCCTGTAGGATGTTAGTTAAGTAATTAATTAAGTAATTAAAGAATTACGCCTTGAACGGACGAATACTGTATGTTTTGTGGTTTAAGGTCGAAACGTTGTGAACTTTAAATCTCAAAAAATATAATTAATCCGTTAAATGTTATTTTATAAAATTAATATATTATATATGATTAATTAATTTGACTATATAATTAACGTCAATTGTATTAGGGTTAGTTCAGTAAGTATTTTGTTTTTATCATTACAGACCCCAGTGGTGGCGCAGGTGGTAGTGTTGTCGCTTATCACCAAGTCATACCGGGTTCGATTCCCGAAGGGGATCATAAGCTTCAATGTTCCCGATTGGGGTAGATAAGCTTCATTAGCACGCTACTTTCCCCATTTACAAATACAACCATGAGTCCAATCAGTCACTACACTGACAAAGTAAGCTAGTTGCCTGAAGCGTGTGTATATATATATATATATATATATATATATATATATATATATATATATATATATATATATATATATATATATATATATATATATATATAATATGTGTGTACCATAACCTTAAAAAAGATGCTATTTAACGTAACAATTTTACCTACTTGTTCGATAGTCAAATAACACCACAATTACAGATAATATGTTTCTAATTTTATCTTAGCCTGTATAGGTGTAATATTGTAAGATGAAATCAAATTAAAGCAGAATTCACACTCCCCAGATCCTTAAAAAATGAGAGAGTAATATGGTTCCTCTGGTCCTACTTTTAAAGATAGATCAGGGGGCCGATTTCTCTTCCGAATCTAATGATAGAGGATGCAGACGTTGATAATCTTCAACACTGAATCATTATTCATAGCTCGTGCTTTTGGTAATTATAGAGTACAACGAGAAGCACTAAGTGGTTTTAGTGAGAAGAAAATTGAAATTATTACCCTATTCGAGTTTAATGAATAATAAAAGGGGATCTTACCTAAATCACAAATTAGGGGTCAATTTTCATAAACCTTTTTTTCTGTTCTCGTTATGTTAAGCAAGTGGGGAGAAGGAGAAAGTTTTCTCTTACTTCCGAATAAACCTTAGGACGGAATTTAATGTTTCAAGGACGTTGATTGTTGAATTATGCTTGAAATGTTTTTACCCTATTTCTTCAGATGTAGGGAATAGGATAAGTGTTCCAGTACTCGGTATCTTAATTCATATTTTTAGTAAAGTACTTTTATTTCTATTAATTGTTGAAGAGAGGTCTAATGACCTAGTTGTTGGCAAACCCTGAAACCCCAATAATAATAATAATAATAATAATAATAATAATAATAATAATAATGTATTATATTATAAATAATAATATTATAAATAATTAATATTATTATTATAAATTATCGTGACAAAATATGTTATTTACTCCTACTAATTTCATTTTCTTTCAACATAAATGAGTTCTTGACAATTTATGAAAAAAAGAACTGACACAGAAGAATTAACCAAAATAAAATATGAAAACCTGCTAGGATATTTTGTATTTTAAAAGTCTACTGTGAATGGTTTAAGAAATTGTAAACTAGTATTCAAATAATTGCCTCCACAAGTCCGTAAAGAAGAGGTTTCTTATACCACGACTTCTTTTGTAGATATTAATAACATTATTATAATATTATTAATTTTCTTTATTATTATGCGTGTCGACTTCTGAAAACATGTAGAAAATAGTGCTCTAGTAGTGGAAATCTTCTCATATCTTACTGACATCAGAAAACAACAATAAAAGCTGCAATTCATGAGAACACTAAATTATGAACAGAAAAGAAAAACATTAATGATCGATGAAAAGTATTTTGATAAAAAATCAAAATCTCATCCATGCTCTCTCAGTAGCAATGCATTGCATTTGTCTCTCAGACACATGACAAAACTTGCTGATTCAACGACCTCTATTATTGTTTTATTCCCGTCACGAAACGCATAGAAATCACCTTCTCTGATTTTGAAGGTATTTAATATTGGTCTAAAATAAAATCGACGTGAAAAAGTACTCCAAAACCCAACATGTGTCGATCAATGGTGTACTATCGAGTACTGGTGCATTTTCCTCACGATTTCAAGATTTTTTTTGTTATATTTAAAACAGTGAGGGCTCAGGTACACGTGTTTTTTGGGAAGGAGGACTAAAATGTATGTTTGATGTCTGGTTTTCGCAGACGAACCTCCTGTAATATTCAGGACATTAACTACTGTATTGACACATAGATGAAAGGGAAGACTACTCAGTGGACCCACGATTCATGAAAACAATGAATGACGTACACAGCAGTTATCATTTTTGATTTCCGTTTTTAAAGTAAATGTACGTAACAAACATGAGAAACAAACTGGTTTTCATCGGAATTCACCGAACCATCAATAGCAAAAAAATTAACTTACGACAATTTAAATTTTCACGGCTCGAACTACAATGTATTCCGATGAGTCACCTGGGAAGCACTGTATGAACCTACAATTACCTACAGGGAAGTTAACATTACTTTACCTTTGAGAAGATATAGCAATGTTTGTTGAAGCATCTCATAGACATTGCTCTTTCAGGCGTTCCGAATTGGTGGAAGTACAAGAGAAATATGAAGACGCCGATGATACCTCCATTGAGGTACCCTTGAAGATGTAATAAATTGACATATGACATGTCCGGAACTGAAACCGCAGACGAGATCTCAACCAAATTCAACGAGACACAATATTACGTATTTTATGACTCAATACTCTAAAACTTTAAGAGATATTAATCGAACGAAATTTTTTAGGAGAGAGAATACCTGAGGCCATTTCTTACGAAGATAATGCTCTCCCTGGTAGCAAATAGACTTCCATAATTAAGCAATGCCGTTTAAGTTCCAAGACGTGATGAATATCCGGTTTTTATTTTGAATCAGTTCGCATACCTACTTTACAGATTGCAGAAGCCATGCAGGTATCAAAATATTGTTGAAATTATCGAAGAGAAAAATGTTTAAGAAAGAACTAATATTTGCTTTGAGAACTGGACTCATTGTGTTGCAAGGAATAGTTTAAAAGATATCTGAAATATTTTCAAGTATTTTACCTATTTCTTTTTGTAATTCTCGTATGGTTTAAACTCGTTTGAGATGTGGTTTGTTTTATTAGTTAATAAAGCTAGATTATCACACGAAAAGATTTCGTACATACGTCATCGCTTATTGGTGCAGAGAACTCTTTCAACCGTGCGATATCGATACGAAATCTATTTATTATTTATTATCAACAATCTGTCGACATCAGACGCATCCAGGTTTACATCTGAACCACAGTATTTCGTTCGTTCAATGATACGAAGTATATGACGTTTTATTACAACGTTTGATTATTTTCTGGTTAAAGAATACGAATAGAATTAATCCTGTTTATTGAAAAAAAATGATTTTTTTGAAATTCACTCGTGTTAGTAATGAATTTAAAAAATGTTTACCCGAAACGATGGAATGTTGGGAGAATAGTTTTGAACTGAATACACTTTTTAATTTATATTAATTTAGTTATAATCACATATAGTAAATTGGTCTAACTTTATTTTTCTCTCAGTATTTCAAATACAGTTTAAACCTGTGATAGATACTTCTTTCACTCAAAAACTGGATGCCTTTCACCTTTTCGTCCAGACTGTGTGTTCCATTTTTAATTCACGAAGCTTCTGTTAATTCTGTGATATCCCACAAAATCGTTTACATGTCATACGTGTGTACATCATAACTTACGTCATATGATTTTCTTTTAAAATTTAGCTCATACGTAAACAAATACTATGAAGAGGACATTAAAAAGATCATTAAAATATTTTAATAAAACCTATATATTTTACAATACATTTTAAAAATATCTTTACTTACGATGTGTTTATCACACTTTCAACTTTACATTAAGTCGTTACAAAGTACTTAAGACTCCAATACATTTTTTTTTACGCTTTCCAAGCACAGTTAAACCGATCAAGTGATGAAAGCTTAATAGTGGCTCGTATGTCACAGAAATAGTCTTAAGACCGTAGACATATCATCTTGCCCCACATTCACTAAAGCTTTCTAAGATTTTTCCACACCCATGATTTACTTCAATGAGGGACGACATCCAGGATTCCAACGGTTTTCTCATGACAAGAAATGAAGAACGACACGAGTCCACCCAGTCGTTACAAAGGACAAAACCAATCAGAAAGGTACGCAGGAAAGTCGGTTCCTTGTGGTACTCCTCCTTAAAGCTAATTATTCGCTTTCATGCGGATTCTCGGAGGAGATCGTAAGATCGGACTAAAGAGAAAAGTAATGCATATCATGCCTCTTAATAATGGAATATAGAAAGAAAAGAAGCGGTACAAAAAGTATCAGACGAAGGGAAGATATTTGTAACTTTCATGGTACGCACTCTTTATATTCATCTTTCTTAATATCCCCGACACCACGAGCTAAAGAAGTAATCATATAGTTCCTTTTGTCCCGGTAATATTAGTTTGCAAAAATAAACTTGCAATAGCTGAGCAAATTTTGAAACCTCTTGAGACGAAATTCTGAAAAGTCCTTTGCGTAAATGACTTTGCTTTCTCGTTCGACAAAACCGTTTCAAATTTCCTCTTGACTGCTGCGTAGAGATTGTGGAGTGCTGTGGTTAGAGCGTACGAAACTACTTTGCTAATAGCGGTTCGGAGTACTGTACAAAGGACACATTTTGAATGTTCGTTCATATAAATTGCTGATTTAAAATATACAGTTTTAAGAGCATGACCAGTTTAGTTCAACAGACCTCGAGGAGAAGATCATATAGAAGGTTTTAGAATAGTCGATAGCTTTAAGTTTTATCGTATAAATATTTTTAAGCAGTTAACGGGAATATTTTAATCAATTTCTTGTAACCCAAATTTTACTAAAGTACATTTGGTCTCCCAGAATTTTACATAAAGTACAAATTGTATTGCACTGTACCATCAGGAGATATTTTTAAATATAAAAGTAACATTAAATACCAAAATTTAGTTGTCTCCTGTTTACGTATGTGCTCTAAATATGAGTAAATTAGCTATAAGTCAGTTTTCGATTTTAAGAAAATAAAACATATTTTGTTATAAAAGTTAACACGTAAATGTCCCCAAATTCTTTTATTTTTATATTATTTTCTTCTGATTATATATTTCACGTCATTTCACGTATGAAACTCCTTAAAATGGAATGGAATAATTCGGAGTTATTTTCATCACACGTTTTCTTTCTTTCATCCTATAATATTAATAATAATAATAATAATAATAATAATAAATTTATTGTCAAAAAACAGAACAAACTGCGTATGACCACGTGGAGGACAATAAACTAATTTACTCTATATGTCCTATTAAGCTTCAAATAAACGTTCTCTTATACAAGGTGACTGGAGTGACTGGTGTGTATTTTACACAAATCTCCATTTACTTTTTAATCAATTAATTAAGAATTGAATTGACAAACATTTCCTTCCGAGAGGGTACGCGCGATGCTGTCGATTGTAACAAATTAAACGCCATAAATTAATCGTTTATCTTCTCTCTTATCGTGAGTTGATGCATCACCTGCTTTTTAATGGGTGTAATCCACTGGTCAGCCTTATGGCCCTTCAAATGGTTTATGAGTTGGCAATAATCCAAGAAAAATACAGAGAGGAGGATATAATTCGGCGCCACACAAGGACTAATTTAACAAGTGTCCCATAATGTACACAAGTAACTTGCTGAGGAATTGGTAATTTGAATATTCATTTTATTCACGATTTCACAAGAATATACACATCTCTTACAACATGATTTCACAAAAAGAAAAACTCTATGTAATATATAGAATAGAGATAACAAGCAATCAAGTAAATTAGATTATTATAGGAAAATTTCCTTTTTAAGTATAAGATTTTTAAAAAAATTTTTTTACAATATACAGTACTGATTTATTTTGCAGACTTTGCCATTTCTTATGTATTTTACTTGAAGTGAAAAGCTAACATTATTGTCTGGTTCTGCCAGTATCGCGACTGCACTATTTCTATTATAAATAATGAGGTCGATAGCTCACGATATAACCTGAAGTGGATGGAAAGTATAGAATGTATGTGTAATTGATGTGTACAGGTAAACTACTTGGTGTTGCGCGGAATTTAAAAAGAGACTTAAAACAATCATCACTGGACATTCAAAATTTTAAAACATTTCACAAATAAAAAAATACAAACAGGAACATTTCCTTTCGTAAAAGATGTCCCATCAGGTGCCAAACAAGATACATATCCTCTACAAGATACCTTAAAATTTGTTGAATCAATTTAAAGTTTTATTACACACGTTTTATTACAATTTTTTAAATTAAAAAGCATACATTTCTTATATCGAATACTCGCTGAACTAACGGGTGTTGCCCGAAATTTCGAAAGAACCTTAAAATATCATAAATGGACATTGAAAATTTTAAAACAATTCACAATTGAAACATAAAAATACATTTCTTTTTTTAATGAAACAAACATTTTAAAAGTAACAACAACATTCCAAGAAAAATTGGTACTGAAAATTGATCTATTTTACCCTACAGTGGGTACTAAAACGACTGTTAACAGTTCTAGATTTTTTAGCTAATTTTGCCCGGCATTGCCCGGAGTTCTTACGCAATATTCTAAATTCTTGTGTTACTTTCCACATTTATCTATTTTCGTGATATTAAATTTTCATTTTGGTTAATTTCTAAATAAATAAAATAGGTTATTATACCACGAAGAAAATCTACAAGAACTCACAGTTTTCAGCATTGAATGAAAATATGTATGTAGCTACGAATTATGCTAAAATCCGGACAGAAGGAAACTACACTTTACGCGGTAAACTTAATAAACAAAGCTTTTAATTAAAACCTCTGAACAGCTAATTTTAATAGTATTTTCTGCTCTTCATCAATATTAACTATACTTTGCATTTTCATTGCAATAACCCTTAAGAAGTGTCCTTTTCAATTTCAAATAATTCCCACAATTCCTTTTTTCTGATTTCTATGCCACAAAGATCCCCAAGAACTTACTTTCATTAGTATATACTTAAATCCCTTGCAAAGAAATTTCAATGAAAAAGAAATCATAACAGATGAGATATTCTTAGGTTAAAATCTAAGCCAGTATTCTCTTTCAATAACATCCCCCGTCCCTCGAGAATATTACATACCGTGTGGAAGAGTTGTATCCCAATCTTCTCCAATTGTGAGCTAGTCAACGTACTTCCGCGACGGTTTGACGTGCCAAGGTGACACTCAAAGCAACGGGTTCTGCTCCCGATGTGTCTGAAGACAAGCTGAGAACAACGGAGCAAGAAATTACTCCGGTCGCGAAATACACGTGCAGTAATCACGCCATAGCGCGACTAGCGGAGGGTCGGTCGTTCGGTCGTTCACTGTGAAGACAGGGAGATACAGACAGACGTGATGATTGAAATCGAGTTGTGTGTTCCTCCACGACAAGATGGTTAGGACTCCTTTCAGTCACGCGGAAATTGAATTGCTAACATACACATCTTACTGGAGAGTGAAATTGAAGATTTACTTGAGACATAATCTCATGCACATCACATAAATTTCCGAGAACTGCTCCCGTGCGGAAAACTGGTGATCCAAAAGAACGATACTTTCCCGTAAACGATAAGCAGTACTTGTATTCGGTGTGACTTATTTCATTTGCCGTTTTTCTAAGAATATTTTCGTTCCAAAAAGGTATATGTGCATTTCACATCAATACCTGTCAGGAATACTCACTTAATCACATGAGGAACTTTACCTTTTGCTAATAATTAATAAACTACATAAAATAAGCAATTCACTCATTTTTACATAGGTTTCGTGAGTTCTTGTTATTCATATTAGTGGTATTTGCTTCACAAATCTTAAGATGTTCTCTGGGTAATTCATGTTTCTAATCCCAGGTTGCTTCCGATTCCTTAAAGAATTAGACGCGTTTTCTTAAAAAAGATGGTATGCGTCAAAAGAACAATCTCTTGTATTTCCCATTCTAGGTTTATCAGATATGGGAGCTAGATGTTTCTTAATGTATATTCAAAAATTTCACCTCGTCTATTATGAATTTACAAACGAACACAGAGTGATTATCTAAAATTTATAATTTTTTTTTTGAATTTCTGCTTTCAGGTTTTTTTTCGAATTATTTATTTTTCTATAGAATTGTTTTTTATTTCGTTACCAAGATAAAAATCATTTATTTGTTCATGTACTACAATCACTTGGTGATGACTGAAAACAACTGTCAAAACTTCGTGAGCGTTAATAAAATGTAGTGTCCTTACAAGGGACGCGCTAAATGTTTCAATTCGAATATGATAGGGATAATATGTGCTTTAACCTCCCACTTTCTTCTCGTTACATCTTCGTATTTCGTTAACTTTTCCACTTCTTCCAGAACAAAAAAAATTATTATTATTGTCATAATTCTCTCAACTTATATTGGGTTTTCTCTCAACAGTGCATGATAAAATCAAGTTCTGCTGGGAGAAATAATCTATTTCAGATACAAGAACTTTCTTGTAATGTGGGCTGAGTTGAGGAGGACGCTGTGTTGAAGTCTGCTAATTATATTGGTATTGATTTCAAGTTTTTTTTTATGAAATCAATACTAGTCCTAGGGTAGATGGAATGATAGACACTATGATTACTTCTTGAACATTCCAGACTTTATTATTTCAAAGGTTACTTGTTGGTATTTTGATATTTTGTCGTTCTTTGTTTTTTCTAGGTTCGTTGTAATTCACGATAGCAAAATCGATGATGTACACTTTTGATTCTTTTCCAAATGATAACATCAGGTTTTATGTGAATTGATGCTATGTCAGTTGGGGGAGGGGGGGTTTCTGTCCCAGAACAAATATTTGACTTCAAATGATCTTGCAGGACACGTTAGGGTTTATACTGATGTTATAGTGGAATGGGGTTCATAATGAAGTTCAGTCTTTTATAAATTTCCAAATTGATTATTTTTCCCATATTGTCGTGTCTAGTTTTGTAATCATTTTGGACTAATTTCTTCTTCTTCTTCTTATTATTATTATTGCCGAATTACATACACTTTCTTCTGTGACCGAACACTTTAAAGTCACGTACTTCACAGTAAACAACTCTCAACTACAATATTGTATGTAAATTCGTGCTTAAGGAGAGAACCTTGCGGCACGCCATTCACAGTGAACGAGCGAACGGTCATGACGATCCGAAACGATTCTTTTGACGCAGATGACGGCGACTGCAGCGCACCCAGCGGCAAAACCCGAGTCCGTCGTTCGGACAGACCGTCTTTAGCCTCAATAAAAGCGGCCCGGCCGCATAAAATTGTAATGATCCGCGCCATTGTTCGCGCGGAACAACGTGGAGCGGTGCGGGTGGAGTGTATCATTAGAGGACGGCCATGGATGGGGATGAGGAGAGATGGGAGAAAGAAGGGGGCGAAGAGTTATGGAACAAGCGCGGATGTTAAGAAGGGAGACTGGGTAGAATACGGAGTCGAGACGAATAACTACGGACTAATGATCTTCTACATCATATGATTCGCAAAAAGTTTTGGTGTTTCGTACAGATTGCGCCTAATTTTTAGTGGATTAACCACATGCGTCTTTCGAGGGATACAACTTCCTGGTAGTGGGATTGTCGACCGAGCTATAAGCTTGTTGAATCTCGTAAAATATGATGACTTAACATCAGTCGATAAAACGGATTCAAAGATAAAAAGTTGTGTGTGGAGGAGCGGGGAATTGTAAGACGATAATCTACAGTAAGAAACCAATTCATAATAATGATTATTCTCTTCAGATAACGACTACGTACGCTATCTTTTATTATGACTCATATTATTACTAGATAGTAACAACTGAAGTATTGAAGTAATTATATGTATTGGTATTAAATTGAATGACAAATGCTTTCATTATACCGGTTATAGATTACTGCGTTTATTATTTGTTTGAATGTATTATGAATTACAATAAATATTTTGTCGATAATACTGTAACAAATACGTATGACCACATGGAGGCAGAAATAAAATTTCATCAACGGATGCAAGCAAGGGACCATCCCATCAATTCCAATCAACGGGCCCTAATTTCAGAATTTGAATTATCATTTCTCCGCTCCCCAATAGTAATAAAAATAGTTAGCTACATGTTACAGTATCAACAGAAAACCAACACATTTATATTTAGAAGAATACAAACAGTTGTTTAACAAATAAGTATTCAAATCATTCGGAATCTTCAAATTATTCGGAAAATATTATTTATAATGGATAAATGAATAAAGTAAATCAATGAGATAGTGAAGTTATTTACGTATTCAATGTAAATAATTATTTCTACTATAACTATAACATTTCTGTATTTGGTATAAAATTTTGACGGATTATTTGATAATTTTTATAAGCAAATACTAATATATAGTCTGAAGAAGTAAATACCCAAACAATATGGCTTTGTAAATAAATTAAATACACAGACACCTATAAAATAACCGATCTCATGTGACACGGTAACAGACGAAGGAGACGGAGATATGAACTTTTCACTTGAAGATAATACTGAAGAGTAACTCCACCCTCGCATGCGGAATCCTTCGTCCGCTTGAGAATTTCGAAGGAAACTTGGAGAGAAACCCTGTATCGTCCCAGTATCGCCCGCGGGCGTCTCGCTCCAGCAGAGGAGCATCCGCCCACCAGTCATCCGTCGCTAGACGTCGTGCCTCGGGGGCGGGAGAGCGAGCGGTACGTCACCCGGCGAACGGACGAAAAAGAGCACCTGTCCAGCGGACAGTCATTACCTTTTTGTTTCTATGGAGAAGAGAAACAAAACAGGAGCACTTTAGGAGGAGTCCACGGAGGAATAAAGCAGGTGGTTCAACAAACCTATCGCGTCTCCAGAACAGTGACATTAAAAATGTTTTTATTGGTCCCTGACAAATTCGCAAATCACCTGCCGCGATATAAACCAATGCGTCTTTGACATATGTGCCTGCACAAACCACGACCTACATGATCATACTACTGATTATAGCACGAATGAATAAGGCCTCCCTATATCACAAATAAGTCGCCAGAAAATCTTGTCCATAATTTCAGGATGTCTGTGGCACTATACAATTCTTATCGTAGTGCCACAGACGTCCTTAAATTGTGGAGGTACTAAAGTACCTCAAAATTGTTAGTGAAAAATAGCGGGTTTAAAAGCGATATGGGGGGAGGGGCGGTTCTGTACCAATGATAATCAGGGCTAACCAATTTAAAAAGTATATAATCCCCAAAACACGATGGGATGGTTCACTCCACAACTTAGGATGAGTTAAGTTAAATTCTTTTTATTATCTTTCAACTCTGTGACTGAAAAATACCTACAATTGGTTGGATGATTTCCTATGATAAAGGCTCCAAATAGGTGGAAGATAACTTACGAAGCGTTAATCATGTCGGAGCTTGGTTACTTAGATATTACGAACACATTCATCACCCATCTGGTTCAGTAATGACGAGACTTTAGAAAATGGGATTTCAGAGGAGAAAGGGAAAAAATACATCCTACCAACGCAGTCATAATTTTCAAATTAGGTACGCATTTAATAAAGTTTATATAAATTTAGTGTCACAATAGCAGTGACAAATTGGTTATTGTCAAAACAAAAACTATTGCAAACGCGGTGGGGGGACAGTATATTACATGTTATAATCTAAGGCTAATATAACGTGGTTAAAGCTTACAATTACTATCCAGTCGATTTTTCTGTGTAGATATAACTGTCACTTGTGTGCATTAGTGGCACTTGGTCACTAACCCAGAAAAACCACCTTCCTTCCCTTTAGGAATGTTGAGCTGAGAGGTTGTTATCATAGGTCAGGAGCTCAGGCGAGAGCTGTGTGTGTCTCCTTAAATGCAGCAGAACTCTTTCTCTTTCAATCATAGCCTCAATTACGGTCGTTGTATGTTTTCTTTCTCGTTTTCGGTTATCTAGCTCCACTACTCTCTAGGTAATTAAATTAGGAAATTAAACTGCTCAAGTACAATTAAATATTCATTTCTTCCTTATTTGTCATGTGACAATCAGTAGCTGTTCCCATGCCACCAGCAGATAGGTTGAAGTGTGGTAACAAAACATTAATGGGTTTTTCCTTCACATTCACGTTTTGAATACACGCACCCATTAGTGCCAAAGTATATTTATTCTACCAAAATAAATCTCAAACTTTATTAATATTAATCGTACACTATAGTTCTTTTTTAATCTATGACTGTAATTACATCGTCTCAGAAATCCATAATATAATACTGTGTTAAAATAATAAAAAATCTTCCAATATAACAACAGTAGTTAATTTATTAATAAAGCGCTGAAATTAAAAATTACTCCCTGCAAACTTACCCTCTTGTTTTTGTTTTCGAACGTATATTCCGCGTCTAGGGTTAGTTAGCATAGTTAGAACATTTTTCAGAAATATTATTTATGCTATATGAATTCATAGCCGAGGAGTTCAGCTATCAGCACCATGCCCTAAATTTACATTTTAATCACAGAAAAAGAGAAACTTTCAGCTCATATAAGTCGTATTCCCATTTTCTCACTGTAATCAATTTAATTCTTTATAAGAGCCCTAAAATAAATATATATTTTGACACTATTGCACTTAAAACGTATTGTTAATAAATTATTGAACTTAAATGGATCAGGGTTCCTCCCACAGTTCTCTGGAGGGTTTAAATTTGCATCTTTCCTTCATTTTCCTTTTCTTCCTTTCTTTAATTCTTCCTTTTACTTTGTTTGGAAAATTAGTTTTCGGAACTTAGCATTAAAAAAAATATATTGCATTAGGCAACTGCAGGAGGGGTTTTAGTGGGTATGGTTGAGTTTGGTCGGTGAGTTCCACACACGGGCAAAATTCACGTTGGTTCTCTCTATGGTGCGAAACTGCGTTCTCTCTACCTGCTCTTAAAAAAATGTTTAGATATATGAGGGCTCTAATTACCTAGACGTTGTCAAGCCCTAACGCCCCAATTTAAAAAAAACTCTTAAAACTATTCGAAATCCAGTACTTGCAAATTTTATTAATTCATTTTTATATTCTAGATTTTGTTTCGTAGATTATTTCTAAAAAAAACTTTTGGTATTAGAATCATGCAAAACTATTCGTTTCTTCTTTTGACGTGGGTACAGCACTGCAAGTTAGTCAAATCACCGACATATATAATTGTTTTCTTTATTTTTATTGTAACTGTCATGAAACATAACAATATGAATAATAATGGTGAAAAGCCATGATTTAATTTCTGTCCGTCGATTAACATTATAGTACAAACAATATTTAGGAACTCGTTTGAAATACACAAGAGCTGAGATGTAAGAACATGGCGGCGGAGCACGACTGTTTCGTGATATATGCATTTCACTTGGGAGATAGTGAAATATCTCTCTCGGATGTCGGGTGACCTATAGATAGAAGTGATGCAAAAAATACTTCGTAAAATTTACTGCGTAATTTACTTCGTAAAATTAAAGTAAACCTCCATCACTTTCGTGATTTAAAAGTTGGTCTCATTTTATAAATAAGTGTTTTCTCCATAAGATGCGATGTATTTGCACATCAATCATAATTACAATTATCTCTTTTAAATGGCCGGTGAGGTATGTTTTTCAAGTTGAAATCACAATAAGTAAATAAATAAATTTATTGTCAAAAAACAGTACAAACTGCGTATGACCACGTGGAGGAGAAAAAAAACTAATTTACTCTCCGGAAGCAAGCAAGGGACCATCC
>NNCF01131391.1:27312-75007 GCA_002313205.1 Laupala kohalensis | reverse complement strand
TCATAAGAATTGAAATAACACTAAATTCACGATTTATTGTTTCAATAAACACGTCCCTAGACAAAGCCTAGAGAACCTGTATGATAAATCCGCCTCTACCAGAAGGAAAAACGGAGAAAAACCCGGGCCAGGATGGTTACTCTGTTCATTTATGTTACTCTGTTCATTTATGCCGATTTAAGATGATTTAGTGATTTAATTCTACCTACGCCAGTTCTACCTTAAGAAGCCACCATTTTGTCTTGGGTTTCCAGTCGGAGGCTAATAGCTTTTCTGTGTTGCGCATGGCACAGCTGATTCCGCGTCGCTTCAGAAGCGCATCGTTTATTTACAGCAGTGAGCGGCAGCATTTCAACGGTGCGGTGTCGTGTGTCAGAGAGATTAAGCTTCGAAGGAGAGTTGTGACGGAACACGCGGTCAGCAGTCATCTTCCTGGAGTCTGACTGAGGTAGGCAGAAATATAATTCCCCAATTAACTTCTAGAAATGCATTCTTGAAGTATGGTTAAATGTCACTGATTGGACAGTCCACTTCTTGTAGGGGAAGATTGAACAATTATTTTAAGGAATCAGTTTCCAGTGAGATGGATGTACCTATTTCTCTATTCGGGAGAGACAGGACGCTTTCTGTTCAGAAAGTAGGTGGATAAATTTTGTTTGTTTATTTTGCGAAAAAAATTAATTATGTTGGTCAATTATTCACCTTGGGTGGTAAAAATATTCTTACATAATCGTAAATTGCTTGAGGATTGCATCATTTTACACCAAACTTTCCGAAATTGTTTACACCCCCCCCCCAATAAAAATAATATTTTTTTATCCGCCACTGATTCAGATGTGGATCGATAGAATCAGTGTTTTCTCCTTCACACCATCCTCTATATCCTCATTCTGTTTTCTTTTCTATATTTTTTGTTCTGTTGCAAATTGTATTATATTTTTAAAGATCTTTTTTCCATTTATTTATTATCTTATCCCGGATCCGTATCACTTGGACAATATCAGGGATCCAATACTCTCTTTTCCTCTTTATTTTGTCTCTATTTTTTTGTGCCGCTTGGCTTCCATCAGTAATTCCTGTTCCTGCCGGGTAGAGGCGGGCCCTGCCTGCCATCAGCTATATATTCTCTTCCTTTATTACTATTCTGACAAGCATTATTAATGTTATTATTTCCTGTAGTTTATTATATTTGTTTTCTTTACCTATCGTCCCGTGCTATTCATTCGGTTTTAAAGATCCTTTAGAATTTTANTGTTTTCTTTACCTATCGTCCCGTGCTATTCATTCGGTTTTAAAGATCCTTTAGAATTTTATTTACCTACACAACAATTCGACAGCTGATTTCTGACATTAGGTGAATGTAAGTAACAATTAGTCCGCTGATGAGGTTGTTTATAATACAAATATGATAATAGACGAGAAATTTGTCAATTTTAGGAATTGTTTCCTCGGAAAAACATTTCGCAGGAGTTGTTAGGGGCATTTTTAGTCTTTGGCTCAGAGGATACAAATTTAAATTCCCATGTAATGTCGCGTAAGTTAAGCTAGTTTTTAATTCGTCGTCGTCGTGTTTCTTTCAATAGGGAACATTCATTGTTGTTTGCTCAACTTTACTGAAGACAAATGAGTGACGCACCTTAAAACAAAAGGTTACGGTCAATAGTATAATTCCAGGAGCTGCCGCTAGTGCCGGTAACTGCTGATTCAGAGAATCGTAACATTACCCCGCGTCATTTACTACTCCAGAGAATTCCGTGCCTTTGCGAGAAGAGACACGTGCATTGAGAAACGATTAGTCGGAGAGTGCGTTTCTGTTCGCTTACAGCGACGGAGTCATCGGTTCAAATGACCCATTGTGGGCTCCTTATACTCTTATGCCTCCCGCCGAGTTGTTCCTGGCACACAAGCTTTCTAGACGTTTCATGCCGGTGACTGCGTAAGAAAAAGAATTAAAAGAAACATTTGGGTGGCCAGTTCTTCTCCGCCTACGTATTTTGAGGTTTCTGTGTATATTTTGGTTGCGTCAATATTCATCCTATTTTAAATGGGATCGGAACTGATGAGTTTTCCTAGTTGCATCGATTAGAGACATCTTAAGCTATCGACCAGGAGAACTTCTCGTTGTACCAAAGTGATCGATATTTCTTGTTTGTAACTTTTGTCTCTCCGGTCATCTTTTACCAGTTGTCAAATTTGAGGAAGCGTAACTGATATTACCGTCTGGACTTGACGAAATCTTACATTTTAACTACGTACTTCTTTTTAGAATTTGCTGTATAACAACATTATTTTGATAAAGGTTCTTACACGATCGCACAGATAGCAGTGGCAGANTATAACAACATTATTTTGATAAAGGTTCTTACACGATCGCACAGATAGCAGTGGCAGATACCTCATGGAATAGTGGAATCTCATTTCACAGACATTTCATTCGTTGGCAGAGAGAAAAGAATCTAAACAAAAACCTAATCCTATTGGGTGTGTGTGTGGATTCTTCAGTAGAAGCTTCTAGATCGACCCTTACAAAATATATTTAATTACACTAGACAAAAAATATTAATTTTTTGTTGGTGTCGGCTTAATCAATTTGTTACGTAACTACATTCAGGGTACTAAAATCAGTGGAACAATCCTATTTTTCATTCACGGTACAGCACATTTTCTGGATATACAGGGGCGATATAAATGCAATATAAAAATATTTATAAACAGATTCTAAAAAAATCAACAATGTTAATATGCTCAAAGCTTAATGTCAATTTCTTTTGGCAAAAAATGATGTTAAAGCTTTACTTTTGTATGATATATCAATTTCAAAAAAAAAAGTATATTGAACTAGTAGATTCCTTTATTGCAGTCTAGAACCTAGAGTTATTCCATTTCACCATTACTTTGCTGTGAGAGAAAAATTGAAAAGAAAATGAAAATGTTCAAAAACAATTTATTTGAAATATCTTAAAAGCCTTACGTTACAGGAAGGCTATTTCATATTGTAAGCGATAACATAAATAAGAAAATATTTCAAACCATATGCAAAATAGATGTTGCGTGATGCAAAGTAGGTGTTATTAAATGAAGTAAGTGGATTTTAACAAGCATTTATCTGGAGATGTGAAGTTAGTTGTAACAAAACGTTTTCTCGCAATTTGGTTCATTTAAACTCTCTTAAATATTTTTCTCATTGAACTATGTGCGCACATTCTTCTCTTGGGTCCAAGTAGTTTATGTTTGTGGATGATTTTGCTATGACAGTTGGTACAATGAAGATGAGCATCTTTCATAGAGATGAATTGAGTGTTTTACGAAATGCTGAGCTGGTCTCTGAGGAAGCATCTGGTGGAGTCAGCATGAGAATATCATATTGCATCGTCTGTTGCTACACATGTTTGACTCATAATTAAGCAACTTGACTGATGATGCAGCATTGCTAGGTGCAACATGATTGACTCATACATCTGAAGAAATCGTACACCAATTCTTCCGACAAGTTCAGATGAACGCCACAATAAAAGTGCAATCATCAGCTAGTTTATTGAAAAACATTTATGTTTCTTTGATGTACGTCAGGAATCTTCTATATAGCAATATAGAAGATTTGGAGCAATCCGTTGCCATTCGGTGGAGGCCTCGGATATGCTTCGCCTTAGAGTCCGGTAGCGCACACAAAAAATAGTTGCCAGTAAATGGCGATTTAGAATGTGACTATACAGTGTTGAATTAAATATTTTAAAAATAAGCAAACGAAATTATGATTATATTATAATATTAATTTAATTATTATATTAATTTAAAATTGATATATTTTATATTATTTGATGGGTAATGCGTTATAAAAAAGTAATTTTTTTTATCAAATAATTTGTAATGAAGTTGTAATGTACACGAATTATTAGTCATACAAATTACGTTATAAAGAAAACTGTTTTACTTCTTCTTCTTATCCTCCTCCTCCTTCTTCTTCTTCTTCTTATCCTCCTCCTCTTTCTTCTTCTTCTTCTTCTTCTTCTTATCCTCCTCCTTCTTCTTCTTCTTCTTCTTCTTATCCTCCTCCTCTTTCTTCTTCTTCTTCTTCTTCTTCTTATCCTCCTCCTTCTTCTTCTTCTTCATCTTCTTATCCTCCTCCTCTTTCTTCTTCTTCTTATCCTCCTCCTTCTTCTTCTTCTTCATCTTCTTATCCTCCTCCTCTTTCTTCTTCTTCTTTTTCTTCTAGAAGATTGAGGGTGTTATCTCAGTGATACTGGTTCCAAGAGGAAATATTGCATCACCGTGATAATCCTGATTAGTGGATAAGAAGCCTTCTTCTCAAAATATAGTAGATAACTGTTTTACTTAATCACCTTTGAATTGGGTGACGGGGAAGACGCTAAAAGAGGGTTACAAGTGATAGGGTGTGTGACATAGCTCGGAGATATTTTTAATGTGACATAAAGGAATATAATTTTCTTCGTGCGTATGTACGTCACAGGGAAAGTTAGAGGCATTAAAGCAACTAATGGGACATTGTCACCCCCTCCCCCAGTTAATCCCCACTAAATAGAGGAGAGAAACGACCTGAGTTATATTTTTTGTGTTTTTATCCGAATTGTATTTTTCTAAATTGTGATATGTGTATTTTATTAATGTGGGTAAAATTAAACTGTATGCAAAAAACCACGGTTGTTTCTCTAAATGTTGGAAGAGCAGACGTCAAATATGATCATTCCATAAAAATATATCGAAATATTCTTTTTCTGAATTGATAGAAAAGTGCGTATCCAAATGTATATAAAGAGAGTGCGCGAAATAATAATCTGGAAAATTTTGCTACTACTCTTATTTCTACAACAGATTAGTATAGTGTATTGGAATAGAACTGGCGTTATGATGTATGGAAATGAGAACAAAAATCTTTAGAAAGCTTAGTTTATTTTGAAGTTTTACATTTTACTATTCTCTTTTTCGGACAACAGAAGGAAACTTATTTTGCAGACCTCCCGTACGAAAACACTCCTTTCTAGTCTGTGTTTACAAATCTCATTTTCCGGTCGTTTTCATGGTCAGATGACCGATTTCTTCGCGCGTTCATGGTCAGAGGCGCGAGTAAAAGCTAGGCCTTTCATTTTTACAACCGACAGGCACCTGGACCTCATTCGACCGGAAAGGTAGCGAGCCAGTCAGTCGGTGAAGTTGAAGAATTGGTGATGTGACGAGACAAATCGGTGAAACCGGTGACCAGTGCCAATCAAAATTAATTTTTTAACAATTGATAGCAAAAAGCGTATAATGTCTATAGTTCTACGTAGAGTTATTAGTTGTACTTATAGTATTTAGCCCCACGAATTTTCAATAACGTATCCCAAGAAATTATTAACTAAGAAACGTGTTTTACATTAAATTAGGAGCGAAGAATGTGATTATTGTGCATTTAGCATACTGAGACCTTTTTGCTATATGTTAAGGTTTAGAGTTAAATAATAACAAATTTGTCATATTTCGAAATGAAAGTATTTCAAAGAATTTTCGTGATAAAGTGTAAGAAAAAGTATGTATGATTTCTGAATGAACCTTATTTATAACATACTCTCCAAACAGGCTTTGCGCAGGAAGTTGTATTTTCTCTACGTTCCCTTTCTGTACCTACAAAACGTACTAATAATTTACCATTAACTTTCTTTGTTGTGACAGCGTTTGCTTAAATAGATGCGTGATTATTTTACAGCGTCGAGGAACAAATAATTGGTGCATTGAAACTACAAACATTATGAAAAATTGTTTGATTACGAACCACTATACGTCAAATTTTGGGAAATTATATGTCTATGCAAATTTGCTCATAGAAGGAACTAGTAATTGTTCGATAGAAATGATCACCCACACCCCGATACGGAATTCTATCGTAAGTTTGATGCTGGAAATGAAATTATTATTATTACTATTTTACACACAAATTTTCGTCAACTCTTTTGTCACGAACTCTTTGGTCACGAAGTCAGGTGTTTCCCAATAATGTCGATACACTTACACGGATTCATGGCATTAGTTCCACAAACGTGTCAACATTTGGTAAACATTAGTAATATAGCTAGAATGAAATTGCATGATATGCAATACGTAAGTAATAAAGCCATGCATGTAAATATATTGATAAACACCCAACGAAGTTAACTTCACAAACGTTTTGAGTAAAATATAGTTTTTAGTCTATGAGAGGTCGCAAAAGTTTATAATATAATAATGTAATGATGATGAACGTAAAAAGCACTACGATTGAACACCAAAACTAAATCACAAAGAATCATTCAAGTAGAGATAATTGGATGTGTTGAAATCGGTCGTAAGATTAAGTTGGGATCAAGCGGCAAAGGAATTTTCAGTGAAATATCTTTTAAGCTGATTGTATTACTTTAGTGATATTGATAACAAACTGCATCTGGAGCTAAAGGTTATGTGGAGTGGGAAGACAATTAGCTTCACCGATAATATAGCGTTAGATGTGACAGAAAAGTAATAATTATACACATATAATAACATAACAGACAAGATTGTTGTTATCAACCGGAAAAATTCGTTTCACGAGATAAAGAAAAGTCGTTAAATGACGCAAGATTGGTACACGACGAAAAATAATCAATCCGCCATCTCAATTGTGCCACTATTTGAATATTAATGAATACGAAAATTTTCACACAAATGTGCAACCTCGAAATAATTTTTCTTGAAGAGTGATTTTTGTGAAAACGGACACCAAAATCGTGCAAATTTTAGGACAAACACGAAAATATATCACATACACCTTCTTAACTACTTTGCAATAAGAAACGGCGCGGCGTTAGCAACACACAAATGGTGATCCACGCAGAAATCGCCGACGTTGAGCCGACTTTGAGCCGATATCGAGTCGAAGGACGACGTCAAATAAACGACGCCGTCCCGACGTCTTATTTCCCGAAGACGATGTTGTTAAGCGACGTCGAGACGAAGATAATANGATGAGTCGACTTTCGACGTATTTCGTCGTCGATATCGAGTCGAAGGACGACGTCGAACAAACGACGCCGTCCCGACGTCGTATTTCCCAGACTTTGAAGTCGAGAAAACGTCGTTAAGCGACGCCGAGACGCCGATAATATACTACGTTGTTTCGATAATAAACTACGTGTCATCTGGTAGTGGAAGCTGGAACTCTACTTGGGTGCATTTTTCGCCAAGAATTAATCTTACCGAGAACATCCTATCTTATTTACAGAGATTACTATTTTAGTGTTTACTATTCATGGTACAGAGCAATACAAGAGGATAAAACCATAGCTTTTACCACCATGTAGCGGTAGCTCAGTGCTAGCGTGCTCGCCTGGTGATGGCAAGGACCCGGGATCGATCGTAGTCGGACTTGAAAGAGATTGAAAACAACATTCTTATAGAAATGAGTGATACAAGTAATAGTATATGATTTAACATGGTAAGACGATGGATAATATCCTTAAAAGGTGTAATAAGAAAGATAATTGAACATTTTCATGTATGTGAGACGCTGTTGTTTTGGCTTTTTTTTATGACTTTGTGAAGACGCCGTTCAATCGACGTTCAATCGACGTTCAATCGACATTGCGCGTTGGCAACGTCTTCACGACGTTGTTTTGTGACGTCGCCACGACTCTGACGACGTTGTAACGTCGTTGCGACTCGAAATTTCTACGTGAGGATGCGTAGTGAACAGCCATGCTTTAGGTCCGTGGTAAAACGTACTGGACAAGGCGCCAAAAACTATACACGTCGTTTTACAAAATTAAGGAAAAAACAAAATTGGTTTCTCATTAGCGCAGTGTCGAAATGACCTAGCTTTGGTGTCACGCTTATCTCTATATTGAAGTTATCCTGCTTTTTATTATCTACAGTAAAAATAGATATTAAAAATTCATTTTTTTTAAATTGATACTTATTAAATAAAGAATAGTATATATACTTATATAATGTTACAATTATTTGAAAATAATAAAATATTATTTACAATTAGTAATAAAATGAAATAATTCAGCTACAGCTCCAAGGGTAGAAATTGGTGACACATGAGTGTTTGAAATAATACTGAAATGGTACATCACATCAGTGAAGGAAGAGAAAGAATAGATTTCAAAAATTTCAATCGCAATCGTGTCATTATTAAGCAGGCGAACATTTCAGACAACCGACAGGCAGATGAATATTTTCTGGATTTAATCGTCGTCCGACGAAAAAAACGTTCCCAAAACTGAAAGAAATTTCACTTTACACAGGACCACCATCTTTAGACATACCAAACAAGAAAATATGGAAAGAGGAGAAAAAAGTAGGGTATACATTTTAAAAGTTGTAACAAATTAGAAAACACAAATGAAAATCAGAAAAGATACAAATGAATAGAAGGAAAACATTTGTGGAAATGCGAGGCTAGAACATCAAAATTGTAAATGATTTGGATGGAAATAATAAAAGTTACACCTATTTGTTTGATATTTAATATTATTTTACTCTAATCATTATATAAAACAAATTCAATGCTCCAGTGCAAACCTTATACAACTCTCATAAAACGCATAACTGAAAACATTAATTTTTTCCACTACAAAAAAACTAAAATTATATTTTCCACGAGAAAAAATCATTTGCAGGGGATTAAATTAGATTACATTAGATTAGATTATTATAGTATCAAATGGAGCCCCGCACATACGTCTAAGAGGCCTTTTGTATCCCTTGATACAGTTATGGTTTTTCCAACACCAGGGTCTCGCTAAAGGACACCCAAGATTGGATTTTAGCCTTCCTGATATCCTCTAGGTTCGGGAAATTTGAACCTAGGTACCGGTATCTGGTTTGGGCAAGAGCTGTGCACAAACAGAGTACATGCGTGGAGGTCTCCTCTTCCATGTCGCATCTCCTACACATTGGATCGTGACTGATCCCTGTAATGTGTAAATGTCTCCGTAGGGCGTGTTAGTAGACCTACTACTCTCCTTATACGACTCCTGTCTAAGTTTAGAACCTTCTTATATTTCTGACTTAGTCCGGCGATTAACTCGTGGCCCTGTCTATCCATATTCTGTGACTTCCAGATGGTGAGGTGTTGCTGGTGTGTCCAATTAACAACCTCCAGTCTCACCTTTCGTAGAGATATTCCAAAGAAGGGTTCCGGACCAACAAAATGGCCCTTAGATCCCAACTTTGCCAGTTCATAGGCCTTTTCATTTCCCCTGATTCCCATATACTTAGGAACCCTGGGAGGGTTTGCAGGGGAAGGATGCAATTTAGGGAGAGGGGTAGAACATCGTGGGCGAGGGCGGTGGATGCCGGGTCACAAAGTCTCATGGGTGCCTGAATACTAAATGCAATAATGGCTATCGGGACACTTGTCTAGAATTATTATAATTTTTTTCATTTAGATTTAAAAATTTAAAAATTTGGAATGAAAAGTGTACGAAAAGTTGTTCGACGTCTCTTGTGTTGTGTGAAAGCATAATAATCCAATAAAACACCTCGTACAGCGTTGAGAACCCCCCATAAACAAGGCAGTGACCGTGCGCTTGCTTCGTTTTGTAGCGTCAACGCGACCACTAATGGCGGTGCGTCGCCGCATGCATTAGAATTCAGAGCACGGGCTCCAGAGTTGTTAAGAGGTGGTTGGCGACAGCGTAATTGCGCCCCCTTGGATCCCTTTGACGAAGAAGCGCCTTCGATCACCAAAGCCACTGTCTTGGACGTAAACGGAGTGTCGTATATTATGCGCAGCTCACGATATAATGGACAGACCGCTCCCGGTGCGCTGGCACAGCTAAGTTGTATTGATTTGTCGTTCACGTCCATTTCTATTTTACAAGCAGTTGTAAAACAATGCTTTCTCGAGAGCCCGTAAATTAGTGAAGTAGAACGTAATTTTAATGGCAATGTAAAAACAATAGAGAAATACTTACTACTCTACATCTAGGCATCAAATGCAAGTACCTCGTCTGGGAAGTGAATTTTTGATACTTAGATATTCATTCTTGAATAGAATTCCTAATTTACTAGTGAAAGCACAAGTTTTAATGACACTTTTCTCCATAATGACGAAGCCATTTCAAAGAAAGTAAATATCTAAAGTAACGTCATTTTTCATACATTTTTCAAGAAAAATTGAAATTAATTCATTAAATACAGTTTTTAACAATATATTCTTTCAGGGTTTCGAGCACAAATTATGGGAGTTTGTGTACATGGTTAGCCCCTCATATTTCTATTCCTTTCTTATATTGATTTGGAATTTTCTCTGGTTACTGTATTTCGCAAGGAATGTTCCATAATTGCGAATAGAGTGTGTTTCGTAAATTTCGAATTCCATTGTGAATACTCACATAATATCACTAAGCTTCTTGGAAACTTTAATCTCCTCTGCATTTGATGGTAGGTGAATCTAATTAACACGCTTCAATGATTTTCAAAAAAATATTTTCAAACACCTACGCAGGTATGTTTCCCTTACCTATTCCAGACCATTTTTGGGTCGGTACCTTCCTTTCACGTATATCATGGGGTTAAGACGAAGACCGGGTACAGTTACTTTCCCAACACGTCTATTCACGTGCAACTTCTTTGCTCCACCAGATAGCGTCCTAGTCGAACGAAACGTCGCGTGCTTATGCAATTGTCGACGTGTCATCTACATGATCTTAATACGCGGACCAAACGAGGTAATATAATTGAAATATCTTCGTAGTTACAATAAGGAGGATGAAACGGTATCTGTATCCTGTACACAGACTATAAACCAGACGCCCCTCTCCCATACTAACGGTGTATTAACAGCTTTCAGCGCTCCTAGCATTATTCTATGCTAACTACCAAGTTCAAAAACCGGCCACAGGGCGCGTGGCAGTTCCCGATTCCCCTCCCCCTTCCCCCACCAGGTACTGTACTCCCCCCACTCCCTCGACCTCATGCTTCATAATTTCACAATAATTTAGCTGAAAATACTTTCCCTACAAAAAATTAACATTTGTGAATAGTTAACAAGATGTATAACTGAAATATTTTACTACACATATGAAATAGAAAATGAAAACAGGACAATTGACAGGAAATGTACACAAAGAAAATACATACTTGCTCTTAATCCATTTATTCATAATAAAGATTCAGGACATTCTCATATGAATGGAAATATACAATCCAGTATACAAAAATGGGGTATACTTGCAATAAGGTACTCATTTATTTATATCCACCAACTATTCATATCATTAATAAATAAATGAGACTGTTAAAACAAGTCACATGAGAAAAGCTGTCATAGAAAGGCTATATAGAAAGCAGTCAATGGAATGTTGGTTTTGCTTTAAGCCACAGTGGTGTATAAATACCTCTGCTCATTGCATGAGAGAATTACATGCCACAAATCTAATGAAGGTCAAGTAGAAATAATTGATAAAGAAATGAAGACAATCCACCAGTACCATGTCACCAAAAGCGATAGATATATCATAGTATGAACTAGTTACAATAATCTATGAAGAAACCATACAGTTTTCATTTATACAAGTTGAATATCATTCTGTTTAACAAATGAGAAAGGTGTTAATCAATTCAATAGCACGCTACATTTCCCATTTACAAATACAATATTAAAAAAAAGTCTGAAATTTTCCATTCTACAAACTGAATATCAATCCATCAAGGAAATGGGAGAGGTCTGTCAACCTGAGAATATCTGTGAGAAGACTGACTTCACAATAAGAAATTCACAAAATTTGTACCAATGCCAATGTTAATATTGATCAAAATCACTCTGTATACACTTTATAGCAAATTCTTAAAAATCTCAAGAAATCTCGAAATGTTTTGCTCGCGCGACTACAATGTTTTCCTTTTACAATACTTGTACAAACAGGGGAATGAAAGAATGGGAAAAAAACCCGCGAAAACCTGCAGCAGACTAACTTCGACCAGCACTTCAAATCTCACGGGGATCAACCTTGTTTGAATCGCGGTCCCTAGACGCGAGCTCACCCACGAATACACCCCGTACCTTTCCTTAACTACACTTTATCACCACAAATTCCATGAACAATCAGCTCCATCAAACTGTAAAATATAGGAGAGGGGGAGGAAAATTAGATAATTTCTCAACTGATGCGTGCATACATCTCTAACGGCATGGGCTGTCACGGTAAGTACTATTCAGTTCAACGATCCACGAGAAGCCGCTAGGAGTGGTGAGCCGTTAAAATGATGGACCTGCAGTATTATCCCTGCACCGAATTAATACTGCGTGAAGAATCAAGTTCTTTAGCTCTTGAAAAACCCTGCAGCGAAATTTCTTCGCGAAACTGTTAGTATCTAGAACCATAAAACCAAAGAACGTTATTTTTCTCGTCTTGCGGGATATTAGCACGTGCAGTTCGCGGAAGTTAATTGCACAGCGAGATTTAAATCACTTTTGTTTCGGTGACTGGAAATATTTTACTCTGTCGCAATGAAAATTTTAAGTTGATAGATAGATATCTTTATTAATTTATTTACTAACAGAACTAACCGACGTTACCCGAAATTTGAACGGAAACTTAAAGCAATCACCTGGCGTTCAATTTTTAAAAAATCATAAAAAGTAATTTTTTTTTTCATTTTTAAACAAACATATAAAAAATTACATCAACATTCAAAGAAAAATTGGTTCTGGGTATGATTTATTTTACCCTACAGTGAGTATGAAAACACCTGTCAACAGTCTCGATATTTTTAGCTTTTTTTCCCGGCGTTCCCCAGGGTTGTTCTATAATATCCTAAATTTTTCTTAGTTTCCACATTTCTCCTGTTTCGTGATATTAAAATTTCACTTTTGTTAATATCAACAAATAAATACCATAAAGACAATCTACAAAAACACAGTTTTCTGAATTATATGCTATATACGTGAGTACGAATTATTTTAAAATAGAGGCAGAACAAAAATACAATTCACACAGAAAGCTTAAGAAACGAAGCGCATTGTTACGACCTCTGAATTCTTGGGCTTCTATCTCACTCTTAGTTTTTTCCACTTGAAACCAACATTCTTCAAAGTCTTTATGTATTTTCTTCCACGATTCGGTCACGTAGGTTATACGATCAGTTGTCCGCCTCGCGAAACGAAATTGAACTCCGGTGACAATTAGTAAGATTCGTAGTCAACAGTTGTACCAGTGAATATTCTTATCTACTGTTTCGTAGCCAATTTTGATTGTTTTTTCCAGTCTTATAATGCATCAATATTAACCATTCTTTGCATTCTATTTACAATAAATCTTAATAAGGGTCTTCATGAAACTCGAAATAATTTCATGAGTCTCGGGTGATATCTTGCACATATATCACTTAAATTTTCGAAAGATCTTTTTGATGTATCGCTTCTGATAATTTTCGTTTTTTCATTTCTTTTGATAATTTTCTGTTGTTGGTCGCATTTGCAGGCATCTATTATTATTTTATACACTTTTTATATCTCATATATTTGTAACATACACCGCAAATTCTTTTATACTTCCGTTTGCCGTCTATGAAGCTTTTTGTCATCCCTGCGGATGAGGCGTCTTCATCCCACATTTCTCTGAGTCTCTCAATCTCTTTCTTCGCAATACATGACGCAGTCCCGTAACACGTGGCATAAAGACATATATATTTCGTCACTGACACTCATTATAGCTCTGGAACTGCTATAAGTTGAAATACGCAAATTAAATAGAATAAAAAACATAAACATGACAAAAACAACAAAAGTTCATAGAAAAACACAAATCACATATTAAACATTACAAAAAATTAACCAGTCAAGTGGACGAAATTAAAATACATAATGAGCGACAATAACGTCATGAGCTGGAAGAATCCTGGAGGTAAAATTAACAAAAACATTTGTTAAACGAAATCACGATGTTACAGTCTTCGATGAACACGCTTTATGGGAAAAGGAACACTACATCGGATTTATACTCCAAACAGGAAAAAGTATATGTCAGTAGAATGCTGAGTATTTGCACCGTTTCATGGAAGAGAAGTGAAATTCATTTTTATAAATAAATAATAATAAATAAATTTATTGTCAAAAAACAATACAAACTGCGTATGACCACGTGGAGGGAAAAAAAACTAATTTACTCTCCGGAAGCAAGCAAGGGACCATCCCATCAATTCCGATCAAGGGCCCTAAGGCAGAGGCGGATTCAAAAAATTCAGCAAAAATTCCTAGATAAGATAAAAAGTTAGCTGCGAGTTATAATACTAATAGAATGTCAATATGTTTGTAATTTAACGCAAAAAATTTATTGTAAGTTATTATCGAACTATAGATTATTCTGAGTATAGTGCTTAAAAATTGAAATAACACTAAATTCACGATTTATTGTTACAATAGACCCGCCCCTAGACAAAGCCTAGAGAACCTGTATGATAAATCCGCCTCTACCCGAAGGAAAACCGGAGAAAAACCCGGGCCAGGATGGCATACAATATATAAAATTAATAATTAATACATCAATACGTGACAGTAATATTTTGAATAGCTAATTTAAAATTTGAATTAACAATACCAACTGGATTAGAAATATTTTTATAGAGATCGGAAATCCACGTATGCAAAGAATTTAGCATTAATTTTTTATCCACTCATAATGATAAGTGGAACTATCGGAAAAACGTAACATCACGTTCGCATTAAAAACCTGCTCTCGCTTTTTGTGGGAATAAATAGAAAGGAAACTTGTTAGTAAAACTTAAGATAGCTATAGCCATAATCTTTATTCTTATTGGAATTTGCTGAATTGAATTTTTATTACTGATGAATTACCTAGAGAGAAATATATGACAACAATTCCTTTGAAATCGTATGGTTTTAGATTTACTAGACTACTTACTTCCACTTACTTGTGCCAGGTTCCTTCTTTTCTCTTTCCTGACCTTCCTTGGTCACCTCTTGTTCTTTTCGATCCCGGCGATGTTAGGGCTAGGGTATCTTTCATTTTCCTCTTTCTTCCTTTTCTTTATAATGAGATATGTAATGTTTTGAGATATGTTGATATTTGAGTTTTGAGTTGTAATTCAGGAGGGTTTATAGTGGGTATGGTCGAGTTATTAGGCGAGTCCCACACGCGGGGAGATTCATGTTGGCTCTACCTAGTACGTAACTGAATTTTCCCTACCTGTACAACTTTTTAGGGCTGTAATGACCTCGATGTCGACGAGTCGTAAAGCCCCACACACAAAAAAAAAGATTTACTAGAAATAATTCTTACTATTAAAATACTATATAAGTAATATGAAAAAGAATAAAACTAAATTCCTAATAAAACATTATGTCAAATATAAAGTATTGTAATTCAAGTTTCCTTTGTAGACATATTCTCAAGATTCAAATCTTTGAACGAATTCTTGAAAAATAGTTGTAAACAAAGAATATATTTTCATGTTCGGTCTGCTAAGAAAAGAAGCAGAACCGGCTCGGTTTCGCATGGGAGGTTTTGTTGATACGATACGGTTTACCCTTCTTTACAATCGAGTGAAGACAAAGATAGTACGTTTACTTACAAAAACCGTGATATCGGAATTAGTTCATGTGATTATGTAAAATGTTCAAGAATTCTAATTTCTTCCTTTAAAATTGTAATTTCGAAACAGTTTTTTAGCGAGCATCTTCAATACTAAAACAATATCCCATCAATTTAAAGTTCACACTTTGAATGTTTTCCTAAGTACATTGATGAATATTTCAGTCATGACAACGCAGCAAACATTTTCACTTTCCTCCCATTAAAAATTGAAAGATCCAGAATTCCTGAATTTCTTTTTCAAATTTGATTTAAAAACATCCACTTATGTTTATTTGATTTAACATTTCTGTAATGGATCTTCTCGTGAGCAGTATACATCAATTTTTCTTTCTAAATATTTTTTTTTTCGAATGAAAAATGTTTGTTACAGTTTACCAAAATTTCATATGACCCCCAAAATATATAGATACCGTCTCAACCTTACAGTTCTTCGCTGTCCACATTTACGCCGACAAATTTCCGTGAATAATGTACAGTTTTTTATAATCAACCGTCTCTAGTATCAACGGAGAAGAAAACCTAATGCTACCAAAGTGCGTTCATGCTTGTTAGAAGTACGACACTGAGAAATGTCTTAAAATCTCTTATTCATCTCCACAAAGCTACAAAGCTAATATCCTCCCATCGAGGACAGGAGAGCGAGAACAGCATTACACCAAAAATGACTTAGGTTTTTGGACCGTACTGTTTTTAACACATTTCAGGAATAAAAATGATTTGTTGGAAACCATTCTGTTCCACAAAAATAGAAAAACAATATGACAGTTGGAAAACAAACTGACAAATTACTTTATTGTCATCCGGGTGGTCGTAAGAGTTTGTACCTGCTTTTTAAGATAGTTAATTTATTTATCTATTTACTTATCAAAGCACACAATAATTTTAACTTTATTAATATGAATTCGGATCTAGATTTTGAATCTCGCAAGTTGGTACAGACTTTATATCAATTTCGAGAANTACAGAATTTATATCAATTTCGAGAGATAGATAGATAGATAGATACATAGATGATAGTTGTTTGTTAATTCTTGATGAGTTCCTATATCATTCATCCGATTGAGATGAAACTTCGGAAAGCAGTTGTACACACGCTCGCGAATGTTTCTGACATAGTACAACTATTCTACAATAGATGGCGCGCGTGTCGTTTCAAAATATGAATGTATTTCATATGGATTAATCGAATTAATTACATTTTGTGTGACCCAGTGGTAATGCCCTCGCCTTAAGAACCAAAGTACCCTGATTCGAATGCCGGTGCTGCCGGACGCTTGAAGACGGACGTTGACTTAGAAGGTAAAGACGATGGTTAATGTCCAAAGGATTGCAATAAAAATAGAGAAATATAACTAAGATATGAATTTAGAATATTATATAAGAACCCTGGGTATCGACGGGCGAAAAGAGGTAAAATATCCAGATCTGTTGATAGGTATTTTAATACCAGTGAGTCCAACAATAATTCTTTTGAGTTTCTTTTCATGTCCCGGGCAACACCGGGGAGTTTCTGCAGGTAATAAATACACTATCGTTTGTGATTACATCCTACTAGGAACATTCCTACGCCGTCAATGATCTCATCCCTGCAATATTCTCCTCTTGTAGTACCAACCCTTATACTACACCCCCTCCGTCGCTTATTAGTAGCAATTTCTGAATCTCTCCCTTCTGCCAATTCCACGTCGGAGATTTTTGGTTAAAGGGGAAAATCGGAAATTGTGTTTCGGAAGATTACTTCCCCGTACGTGCGGGAAGATGGGAACGAAATGAGATTCTTAAATGAAAATTGGACATTTCCATTTGGTCTTTAAAGCTTTTAAAAAGGGTAACTGCAAGTATAAATCGATTAAAATGTGATTCTATTATTATCTAAATTTGAATGAACTGTGTATTACAACTCAAGCGTATTAGATACATAACCAATAATTAAATGTTATTAATGTTCTTCTCCCAGTGTTGGTAACCTCCCAACAGAGAATGTGAATGAAATAATTTTTTTTTTGATGAAATAAAATTATTAGTCAAACGAGAAGATTTTTCAAAAAAATAATTTATAAGACTTTACAATCTGAATAGATCAGAAGTGATCTAATACCTTTTTATTTTCAGAAGGGATATTTTTTATTTAGTATTACTCGGGTAGTGGCGGATTTTCCAAGACCGGGAATGCCATTAATACTTTTGTTGTTATTAATCTCGACTTTTTACTGCTCCTAATATCTGCAATTCATTTTGAAATTNGTACAAAGTTTTCTTTTTATGCCAGTGTATTTTTTATGCCAGTGTTTTTTTTTTTTTTTTTGGCAATACGTTTATTAGTTTTGCTTAAAATAGTGATCGATAAATTGAGATATTTACGATAGTAACGAAAAAAAGTGTGTAAAAGGAATTTTTGTACCGTTAAAAATGAGAATGTTGCATTTGTACAAAGTTTTCTTTTTATGCCAGTGTATTTTTTATGCCATTTTTTTTTTTTTTTTTTTTGGCAATACGTTTATTAGTTTTGCTTAAAATAGTGATCGATAAATTGAGATATTTACGATAGTAACGAAAAAAAGTGTGTAAAAGGAATTTTTGTACCGTTAAAAATGAGAATGTTGCATTTGTACAAAGTTTTCTTTTTATGCCAGTGTATCTGCTTCGCGAAGGGTATAGCTGTGGCGATAGTGACAATAGTAATCACGGCAAAACAAGGACGATTCCATCATAGAGACATTAAAATATGCAGTTCTATATATTAAAACACGTATTTTGAAACGCATTTCAATGAATTATAAGGGCTGTATTTGTATCACTATTTCCTGAAAATATTGACCGCAAAGGATCTACTACTATATTCATTTCGTGTATATCTCAGTTCCACAGAATTCTTTTCAAACTATTTTATGTTTATAATTATGTGAAGAAATGTTTTATGATTCATTACACAGCCACAAAGCAACTTCATATTTCTATCCTTCCCTGCAAAGGAATCTGATAATTTACGATCTTCTTAGAATATTAGAAGAAGGATCATCTGCATAATACGTCAAACGCCTTAGGTTCACGTTCTCAGTTCTTGTACACCACTGCATCGTCCCATTGTTTATGTTCAACATAATTGCTTAGCTTTAAAGGAGTACCAATTTCCTTATACAATCACTGGTTTTATGGTCACTTGTTATGGGCTTCAAACAAGTGGAATATGTCGAACAACTTTTGAAGTTTTATCTCTCAACTTCCGAATATCTACTCGTGGAGTGTTCGCAACGTCAACAGCCAGGTGGAGTTGCGTACGGACTTGGGAGTCGAGGTGGGTGGTGCAGTGGATAGCACACCTGCTGCCAGAGCAGAAGGTCCCGGGTTCGAGTCCCGGTCCGTCGCAATTTTCACCTGACTGTTGACGTTGTAACTTTTGAAGTGTTCCCCTCTTTGAGAACCACAAGAGAATATTTTATCAGAAACGCCAGAAATATATTCGTGAAATATTGTTTGTAAAGAACTGGTCATTTCACGATTTACTGAATGCACTCGTCAACTCAAGGGGGGAGTAAGAAACTTTTAAATCTTAAATTAATTAAAACAGTGAGTAATTTAGTCTGTCCCGTGGGAAGTATTTGGTTACCCATACTAACGAGGACTGAGAGAGTAACGAGTGACTGGCAGATGTGTTAGCGCTAAAATGCATATTCTCGTGTATAATAAATAACTATATGTTACTGCAGTTAAAAAAAGCAACAAGTCGTTTTAATATGCCAAATCATTAGACGAATGTCGCAACTTATCTGAATGAAAGACGCACTTCGATACCTTCATCCATTTGGGAAATATTTGAAGTGTTCGTTCATACGATTTAATGATATAATGTTAAGGGAATTAGTATTTCCATCTAGTTGTAACGACTTAAAATCTTGAAATATTTCGTAGCTGTAGAAGTGTAACGAACAAAGAACTCTACAATGTGAAAAAATAAAAAAATAAAAACATTTCTTGGGGAGGTAGGGAATTTGTCCTATGAGATACCATTGATGCTTTGCAGATAAAGCTCTCGAGGCAAACGTACATTCATTGTCGGGGAGATACCTTCCGCGTTCATTGACGCTCGGATCCTGTCTGGAGAGAAGCATCTGGACTGAATCTCGTATTCGGGGTATGTTGGAAACTGTGAACCTATATAAAGACGAGTTGTATGCATCATACCACTCCACCAACTTGACTCTGGGGAAGAAACAGTTATTAAGATAAGTGTACTTTCGAAAGCGAAAAACTGTGATGATTTCTTGATAACTCAGGCTATTTACCTAACAAGAATGTCTCGTCATACACCTATCGCACCCCCCCCCCTCAAAACAAAAAAGCAAATAACATTTATGACGAAGAAATTAAATTAAAGCTTACAATGAGGAGAGCACTTAGCTACTCACTTCGTAACACGTAGTTCTAGCTGAATGTGCTGAACAGCTTGGGAAGCATCCAATTAACACAAAGCTTTCACTTAGAGCCCATACTATTTTTTTCGTTGCGCGTTTCGTGATCTCGGCTTATGAGCATGGAAAGAAATGCCTTCACTTCTGTAAATCGGTTTCATCAGCTGATTGAGCAGCCTTAGGCACATTTACGGTCTTTGTGCTTGTCATTTAGCTATGCTTTCCACTGCGGTTCCTTGCTTGGAAAAAGAAATTTCTCTACCTTCGTACCATTTGCAAATACGTAAGACGCTTATTTCGGAAATACACATTTATCATCTTCAGACAGGTACCTTATCATTAAAACAATGAAATATGGGAATTTAAATTATTTTGTGTTATTTTATTTTTAAATCACTGTCACGAATTTAAATTGAAATATATATTTCATTCATTTTTTTTCATATATTGACGTCATCATGGTATTGTTTAGCATTCGCTCACTTGCACATTGATTGATTACATACATTTACTTTCTGCAGTAGATATTTCTCAAAAAATCGTCTCATGTGTTGAACCTGTAGAAGTCAAANGTATATGTGTATATATAATATATATATATATATATATATATATATATATATATATATATATATATATATATATATATATATATATATATTCCATAGAAACATAAATACGTTCATTGGTGATTTTCAAAATGTATCTCCACACAAAATTATTTACGTTGAAATATATTAGGAAAGTAATTATAGTATATACGTCTATTTTATACTATTTGGTACACCTGACGAAGACCTCAAACAGGATTGAAACGCTGTGTTCTGTAAAACGTTCACAATAAATATTGTTTGGAAACCATGGAATCCTTACAAGCATATAAGGTTTATTCTGTATTAAGAAAGTTTCTGGATAATAAATAAAAGAATGTTAATTGTTGCATTATTTTCGTTCATTGTTTTTATCTTCTCTGTATTAAATATTTCCGACTATTTTGGGGAATTCTGCATTTATCAATATATTTTATACTATTAATTATTATTATTCACGACGTTTCAGAGTGGAATTTTTCCTTCTTCGGGTGATTACGTAATAAGTGGGATAGATTGTTTCTCCCGGCTGAAATATCGTATACGGAAATAATATATTAATGAAGACGGTTGTCTAAAGAAGGTCGAGAATTAATATGTCAAAGAGTATTAAATCTGAAAGTAATTCGATTTTAGAAATTGCAATCCTTAGCGGAAAATGAGAAAATGTATCTTACGTGTTTGGCTTACCGGGAAGCAAGCGTATTGCCATCGTTTGAAAGGTAATTATTCTATTTTGCGTTTTATGCGAACATTGTCAGATCAGAGAACAAGGCGGTTTCTCTCGGAGAGAACGAGAAAACAAGATTGTGCTTCGCGACCGATTAGCGTTACATGCGCTGCAACGGAAACTTAACTTCGATGCGATCCGAAGCAGTGGTTAATGGACGCAGCAAAGATAGAACGCCTCAACGACTACGAAATACATTTGCAAAGAAAGAACGCCTCAACAACTACGAGAGGATTTCTTTCAGTGATTGGGAAGGTAATTGCATTCATGAATGTGTCAAGATTTAGCATTTCATGCTCATTGAAACTATTAGAGGCGTTTAATAATTGAAACTGGAGAAAGTTGAGACGATAGGTCATACTCGTAAACTAAGTATTTCCGAAATAAAAAACCAATTCTGCCGTTGAAAAGAAATTAAAAGAAAAATTTTGATCAAATTTCTTTATTTTCTTCTTTCTTACCTTCTTCCCATTTTTCCATCCTTCCTTCCTTTCATTTCCCCTTTTCCTCTTTCATCCTTTCTCTATCTCTATAAGTCTTTCGAATTCCAATTTAGATGAATCTTACTGCATCTTTTGATAAACCTGGATGTAGATATAATTCTAAAATTTTCAGAAATAGAGTTCTAGTATCCCGAGGATCTGAGTATTCTTGACATTTTCGGGAAAACCAATGTTGCCGGTTTTTTCAATATACAATATTATTTTGTAACGCAAGTGACGAGAGACACTTTGCAGTTTTGGTGTCGATAGTAATATTTATATCATGTCTTATGTCCAAGATTATGAACAAATTGAAGGATATCAAAAATATTTTGAGTCTTTCCTTAGTTTGAAATCATCACGTACGGGACTATTTTTATTCTAATTTTTGAAATGTTAAATCATTCTCTGTCTTACGGTCCTTGCCATAGGGAATTGATGGGATGGTCCCTTGCTTGCTTCCGGAGAGAAAAAAAAAGGTTCATTGTCCTCCTTGTGGTCCCACGCAGTTCATTACTGCTTTTTGACGATAAATTTATTTATTTATTTACCTTTTTCTGACTTTTCTAAACACGTTATGAATAAATAGTATGTAATTCGTGAGACATCCTGTTGTTCATGATACGTTTAAGTATTCTCCTCACGTTCAAAGCTAGTAGCCTCGTGTTCTCATCGTAGCGAATTTCTCTACTAAGCCGAAGCGAATGTAGCAAAGAGCGCAACCCGGAACTCACTCCGAAGAAACTGACTCTGATATTCTGTCGTGAATTTAACATGTCAAGTAGAACAATTCGCGAACGAGGACCGCTCGATATTTTCCTTTATTCTTGGAAAATTGAAGCTTACATCCAAATGCCCCCTAGATTTGTAGGGGCGGTGGTACCATTAATACTATACGCATAATTTATATGGAATTTCGAGTTATTTTAATTTATTCGATTTATTATCAAAGTTTTCGAAATAACACAAAGATTTAATAATACAAACCTTTCTGATAAAATAACTTTTTTTTAAAATATTCTATTGACTATAAATTTGCTTGCATTTTGTTTCTATTACAAGAAACACTTCTTTTGATTTTATCTCCCCCCAGGGGACTTACACCTAGTAAGTATGTGTTTGGCAAACACGGGGCCCCGAGCTGAGTCTGGCATTACTTCCACTTGTGCTTGGCTCCTTCCTTTCACCTTCCTGACCTTCCTTGGTCACCTCTTGTATTTTTCGATCCCGACGCCATTAGGGCTAGGGTATCTTTCATTTTCCTCATTTTTGTCCCACCCTCATTTTTCGTCTTCAATGTTTTGAGATATGTTTTGGTATGTTGTAGTTCAGGAGGGTTTTTAGTGGGTATGGTTGAGTTATTCGGCGAGTCCCACACTTGGGGAGAGTCATGTTGGCTCTCNATAAGAGACAGTCCCTAGTGCGTAACTGCATTTTCCCTACCTGCACCAGTTTTTAGGGCTCCAATGACCTTTGATGTCGACGAGCCGTAAAGCCCCACAAAAAAATTGATTTCATCTGAGGTGGGGGTGTTTGCCATGATTTTGTCGCGAAGAAATATTAAATCCACTTCTGACAGGGTCCTTAATCGGAATTGATGGGATGGTGCCTTGCTACTTTTCGAAGAGTAAATTAGTTTATTGTCCTCCACGTGGTCAAACGCACTTTCTTACGGGTTTTTTGCTAAAAAATACACACAGTGACGTAGCCTTTCAAAATTTCAAATCTTGCATTTCAAAACTTCCAGTAAAATTAATGAATTTTACACACCATTGATAGCTTCTTACTCGATCAATGCGATTTTTGTCGGTTTTTTCTTCTCTTTCTTTCACGTTAACCATATTTCAAGGATTATTTTTACGAAAGAATCTTTTGGAAAGTGAAAGAGTCATTATTCTTATGTCTAGAAATATTTTTTCAAAACAATATTCTCTCTCTGCTTAGTACATAGAAGTTTCCGGTACGTGGTAACTCGTGGTGGTTAAGCAGAAAACTGTATCATTTTACAGCAACTAAACCAATATATAAAGCGAAATCATCATTTATGTGTATGTAATATATACTAATTACACGTTCTGCAAAGAAACTAATATCAATACTTGAGTGTGTGTATATATGATCATAGTTTCTGAGGGATACTATGTTTTCTCCAGTAACTCGGTCACTTTCATCGAAATTATTTATTGTTTATTATGTATCTTGGTGGGTGGGGAGGTAATATAAAGACCTTTTCTCTTACGGAGCCATTATTTTCTAGTCACTCTTTCATATCTAAGACCCCTCAGGGCAGCGGCAGCGAATGAAAATAAAGAAGGAAGTAAAGCATTGGTTTCTTTTTGAGTGAAGGATGATTGAGGGAAAATAATATTACTGAGGTATAGGGATAAAACGAAATATGTGAGGAATAACCCAATACAAATTACCTCTCCAAGTTTCGGCGGAGGTAAGATCAGATATAAGTTCTACCACCTGTAGTTGGAGGGACAACACAAAACCTGTAGTTGGCATATGCAGAACCGGAATGAGGAATGGGTGGTGAATGCATTTCGTAAAGAGTATAAGAACAGCTCTAATTCGCAAGCTTGAGTTCCAATTTATATTTTTTTTATTTTATGCCTTTTCGCGAGGTTCAGACCATGAGTCTTGCTTTTTCACCGAACCAGGCGAGGGAATTGTGGAGGAGCCATTTTAATCTCTAGCTCCAATGGCGAAATTCTCAACATTACTATTTTTTAAATAATTAATTCCGGAAAGAATGGTTTTCAGCACCTATTATACACTGGCTGAGGCATTGACTTAGTATATAATTACAGTCTACGTATGTGACTCAATTTAATCAATTAGAACTCTCTTTATCAATCTTTTTATTACTTTTACCGAAAAAGTAAAGTAGATTTTACAGATATGTTTAGTTTAGGTAAAACAAATTAACTGTAACTGACCAACTGACAATAAAGGACCAATGATTACGAACATACATTTCGTGAATACCGCAAATTTTCAGGTTCAGTAGAAACACAACTTGACTTTCATCCCTTGATGTTATGAGGACTGTCCACTAGACATATAATTTAGTAGGCGAGGCGGCCTCATTCTTCCCGAAAAACCTTCGAACTTATACTTAAAAAACATTTTCTGTGGTTAACCATTCAATCAAATGTAGAAACCGCAAAAATTAATATGGGAATCAATAAAAATGTGAAATGAAAATTATCTCGTAAATTTAACTAAAAGCAACGAACAAAACTTAGGGAATGTATAATTTCAAATATTTCCAAACCACTTTCCCCTCCCCCCGGTTATCAAACCGGACTGCGGATTCGTGGCTGCTGCTTTCGACGCACGTAATCATTCGAAGTACATGTCAACACAGTAAAACCACCACTTTGCGGGAATAACTGTCAATTACTTGCTTACGTGGGCACGTAGAAATTAGATCGAGAAATGTTCTCGTACTCGCGTATCCAGTTCTTAATCAGATCACGAAATGAGGTTAATCCCGCGCCCGTCCACGTGATTCATCGTCACTCGACGTAAGTCCGCGTGCGTGACATTGTAGCAATACGAGTCGCGCTAATTGTGTTTGTCACGAGTCTCAGAAGAGAAGCCGAGAGAGGAGACCCACGCACGAACTCCGATTCGCCAATGCGGAAGCTGGAATAAGCATTTTGCACGTTGCTGAATGCTAAATTGGGTCCCTTGCGTAACGCCAATTATTTGTTCATCCACAAATCGGCCCTTTTTTCTTCTATTGTTTTGTCGTGCTTTTTCTAAACATGAGATATGATTCTATTTCCTTAAGAAGTATGTTTCTTTTATTTTATTATTTTTTGTGTTTTGTTTTGATTGGCATTGATTTTGAATCACTATTTACCATATGCAAAAGTAGTGAAATAGAACTCGATGAATGAAATAGAATGAAACCACATTCATAAATATCAGAACGCTCTCCTCAACTCAGAAGTTGCCGTAACACGTAGGTAAAGTGTTAAAAGTTATTTAGATATTTAAATATGATATAAATTTTTCTAACAAGAATCTCCATTACGCAAACTGTAATTTCTATATGTTCATTTACTTACATCTACCACTTCACATTAGTCGTACTATTATGTAAAAAGGAAAATAGTAACCAAAATAATTAAAATAGTAATATAGACATGTGAACAATGAATGATTTATTTTACAAGCAGCGTCGTCGGAAATGATTTATAGATGTAGGGAGTCGCAGGTCTAAAGATTTTGGGAACCACTTCTCGAGTGTACAATCATTTTTATCCGAAATATCTGCGTACACGCAATGTGCCCACCAAGTCTGAACCGGAGAGCTTTCGCTGGGCACCCTCTACAGAATTTATTACGAGTTCTTTTGATCCCCCTCGTATGTTTCCTTTGGAGACAACTAAAGGACTAAAATTTTCAACATACCGAGATTTCATACGCTTTGCTGAATCCAATATTATTTCGGTGATTTGTAAGGTTGACCTGTTTGGAATTCGGACTTCAGCCCCGGTTTACGGAAAGGATTTTCATTATTCTTTTTACAATTCGTTTTGTTCTTAAGTTAACAATATGAGGGTTTGTTGAAGGCATGTCCCCGTGAGATGGGTCTCCCAAACTACTCGGTTGCGATACTAAGGAGAAATCATTGTTGGTTCAATTCTTAAATGAATTCGTGCTGATTTTAGCTTTCAAACCCTAGGATCAACTTGATATAAACATTCACATTCTGGATTTGAACCCAGTACCGCCTTGCTTCACTAGAAACCTACACATCAATCAACTGAACAATTAAGTCGATAAAAGAACTATATCATATTATCGAGCCGCTTCACCGGTCACTCGGAACCTGGAATCCCACTTTTTTTTCCGCTCAAAACAAACTAGATTAGAAACGGTCAAATAATGTTGGTAATAATGAACGACGATGACAAAGCTTTCCTTCTACCTAGTGGCACATCGTCGAGTCACAGAGAAAACAGGTGACCATCTCGTTGCGCTACGCCGTTAAGATGTCTCCAGTTTTTATTCCACGCCGTTGAATACATGGAAATTAGTAGTAGAGCAGCTGATTTTCCTTTCAGCATAAAACGTATTGTACCGAACCCATTGTCTCGTGCGTAATTAAGATAACGATTCTTGTTTCTGATTTCTTCACAACTATGTTACAGCTTTTTACATAAATGAGTTGTAACGCGAAGAAATGCTGTCTGTTTTCTTTGCATTAAGGTAGTATAGTGACCTGGCAATTGCTTTTGAATATCCTGTAAATTTTAAAATGAAACAGTATACTATTATCTATCTCTCTTCTAACAGTGTGGAGTCAATATTTCAATAAAACCACCTTTAAGTTGTACTGTCTCTTACGGATAAAGTCGATAATGTATAATAAGTCAATGAAGTCGGTCTTATTATTGTTACTAAGTAAAACAATACACCATCTTTATGTTGTTTGAATACATAAAGTACATAAAAAGAATTTCGTACATGTACTACAAAAAGTAGATTTTTGCTTGAGTCACGAAAGATATTGGGTTTCAACGTTCTCTCCCATTAAAAAATTATAAATACATAATTTAAAAAAAATTAGAATCCTAGTTTGCTAAATGTGTTGGTAAAAAATGTATAACTTATTTGTTTAACACGTTTTGTAAATATAAATTTTGTGACCACCTACGGTCGATCTATACCCGTCAGAAAGGGATTGGGACTCAACTATCAATGCCCTTTTTATTAATTAGGAATACGTATGACCACGAGGTGCAACTGTCTCTTACCCTTTTAAACACCATTGTCCATGGATTACTGTTCCGTTGACTATTTCTAATATGAACAGAATAAATAACACAACTGAAAGTTCCTCAGGTTATGTACATGACTAGTGAAACTGGTCATTGTTCCTTAAAATATTTACCAAAAAGAAGTTTGTTTTTCAGAAGTGTAAAGCCTGCAAAAGCATTAGGAGGTTGATTTCCTGGGAATAAAAATGTTTGCTTCAAGTACTCTCCCATCTCTTCTCTCTTGCGATCTACGACTTCCGCGATACGAATTACTTCACTCAGCGGCATTTTTACGAGAGGTGAATGTTTGCGATAATGTTTTTGCCGGAGGTGAGTGGCTACGTTGAAAGATAGCAGGAAATGAAGTTTAATAGAAATTTACTTCCGGAGATTAGAGGCGATGTTCATGGAAGTGGAGAAAACCTAGTAAAAGTTTTGATGTGTATTATTAAAAGCTTTTTACTGACCTAAAACCTTGGGAGATGCATTACTGATAATTTGAGGTTTTAGTCTCTGGTGTTTTGAATAAACGTTGTTAGTTTTACGGCCATATTGGGGTTTGCTTCTCTCTTTTATCCAAAAGAATTTAAAAATTCAAATACATAAAGATTTCTGAGAATTAGTTGAATATATAAGATTTGTGAGAATTTTTCAATTGTTTTCACTCTCTTTTGTCAATTATGAACATCTTGTTGTTCAAGTGCCTTGTAAAAGGGGAATTTCACCAAATGGAATGACTGTAATGTAGTAAACACACAAACCATGGTTCTATTCCCCAATGGAACACTTATTGTCAGCATTCATTTTTGTCTACATGGGTGACCTTTGTTCTGGACATCTTGTAAATGTTAACTCAGAAAATAATAACCTTTTACAACATTTTATACTCAAATGTTTTTTTTACCCAAACGATTTGTCGCTAAGTTTGCGACTTCGTTGTGTGTTTCTCAATGATGCATATTTATGGTCTCTATAATATACACCTAATATATAAGACGGATACATGGCATAAGTTCCACAAACACCTGACGAAGCAGCAAACATGCCGACGAAATGTTGTGGGTGAAACACATTTATTGTCTAGCAAAACTCGTAAACATTTATAATTTCATTAGATACACGTACAATAAACAACCCCATCCTGGCCCGAGTTTTACTCCGGTTTTCCTTCGGGTAGAGGCGGATTTCTTATACAGGTTCTCTAGGCTTTGTCTAGGGGCGTGTTTATTGTAACAATAAATCGTGAATTTAGTGTTTTTTTTCAACTCTTATGATTTTTAAATACCATACTCAGAATAATCTATAGTTCGATAATAACTTGTGCATGTAATTTTGTGAGTGTTAAATTACAAACATATTGACCATCTATTAGTATTATAACTCGCAGCTAACATTTTATCTTATCTAGGAACTTTTGCTGAAATTTTTGAATCCGCCTCTGCCTTAGGGCCCTTGATCGGAATTGATGGGATGGTCCCTTGCTTGCTTCCGGAGAGTAAATTAGTTTATTGTCCTCCACGTGGTCATACGCAGTTTTGTACTGTTTTTTTGACAATAAATTTATTATTATTATTATTACATGGCACCACTATTCACTAAGAAAAATGACTAATTTTTAGCAAGATTGCGCCTTCCCGCAATTCTACTCAGATTTCTTTTCTTGTTAAATCTTATTAGGTCTGTTCTATTAGTGAATTAACGAAGACGCTAATTGAATCGTGGAAACCTTACATGGTAACACGAAGTGTCGTCGTTTCTAGAACTGTAGGTGCTCGTGGCTTGCTCTTAAGAGTGCGTGTCCTGAGTGAAGCGATGTAATCTCTGGGATGACGCGCCAAACCGCTCTTGTACAGTATTTGACTTCCGGGAATGCGGGTGGCAGAGAACTTGAGTGGTAGAGTGCATCTTAGATGACGTCATCATCTCAGTTATTTACAGTATCTCCGTAGTATTGCTTTGATGTAGCCAGGAGCATTGAAATTTAATTACGTGAGCATGACCGAAAGGGGAGAACCGGTTAATATCACCGGAGAAGGGTTGTTTCAGCTACGTCACTTTATATGTGCTTCCTTTGGAAGGTACATCTCAAGATCAAATTCTACTAGTATTAACGTCTGTTATATTTTCATTATTTCCTTCGAGTAGAGGTGGATTGTTTATAGAGGATCTCGAGGTTCTTGAAGGGCGGTATCTGTTGAAATAATAAATCTCGAATTTAGTGTTATTTTAATACCATAGCTTGATAATAATGCGTACTTCTGAATTTTTTGTGTGTTTTATTAAATACAAATTAGTTGGTATTCTATTAATATTATGACATATATCGAACTACTTTTATTCTTATCTTAGGAGTGTGCTGAAATGCTAAATCTGACTCTGCCTTAGGGCTCTTGATCGGAATTGATGGGAAGGTCCCTTGCTTGCTTCCGGAGAGTAAATTAGTTTATTGTCCTCCACGTGGTCACACACAGTTTGAACTGTTCTTTGACTATGAATTTATTTATTTATATCCATGATAGACGAATAGTTTACATTTTTTTGTGATTAAAAGCTAACAAAAGTACGAAAAACTTCGTCTTGAATTGTAGATGATCAAAACCCATATTAAATATAATCTTCGTAATTTATACAATTTATAATTATAGATTACTCAACTTCCTCTCGAATCCTGTAATTCACATTTTTTCTGTAGTCCTGAACATGAAACATTGGCGGCCTAATTTCGACGAATATTGGGGGCATATGTAACCAGAAAGAAAAAATGAAAAAATAGTTACCAAGGAATCATGTAAAACTTGAATCTGGGGACAAATTTAGCAAGGTCAACTTCACGATAAGCCTTTAAGAAAACATCCTGTCCATTAAATAAGTGTATGAGAGGATGATAAAAGGAAAAGGTAATTTGGTAAGGAAATATGTTATAACATCTTCTGATCCATAATCATCGGTTATAGCTTTTTGTACTCCACATCGAAGTGTTTTCGCTATCAACCCTAATAGGGCGAATTAGGGTTTAGAGGAGTGTACTTTCCTGGTCTCGGCATCACGAGGAAGAGATGATATGGTCAGTATCTCGCTCTTGTTGATCCCCGGGATAGAGTCGGTACTCATTTTACAACAGGCTCATTAGGCCTGGGACACGGTGTCTTTTCTTCATTTAGACTGGAAGGAATTAAATCTTCGAACAGAAAAAAGTTGTACAATAAAATAGATCATGCGTATTTGTTACGCGCACGGGGAATGTCATGACGGATTATCAAAGCAATTGTGAACCAAAATTATTTATAAAATCTTAAATTTGAAACGAAAAAAATTTCTTTTAAGCGCGAACACCGAAGTTCGCGCTTAAATCTTAATCAGAAAAAAACAATTAAGTTTTATCTTCTACGCCAAACCATTTATAGGTTTGACCAATAACGTGACAATGTCATTCCAAATAGAATTAAAAAAAGAACGTTAACTCATACGTTTCTGAAGTGATCAACAAGGCGTGTGAGACACGCGTTATTGCACAATCTCTGAATGTGACATACGTGCTGCACCAATGACTATGGTTTTTGTCATCTGTCACACGTCTCGAGACGCAGTGTGCAGTTTGCAGAATAAAATGTGGAAAAAAAACCTATTCAATGCATTAGAGAATAGTCACTTTTGGGGATAATGGTTTTAAATGGGCAGCAATTACCGAAAGTTACTTCAAATTTTAAAATTTATTCATACTAATATTTTTATTCGAAGGAGGGATTTTAGTGTAACAATTTTTACGTCATAGTGTAAAGGGATTACTTTAATTATAAGTATGTTGCTGACACATCCAGAACTTGTTAATAAAAGCTTCGGTTGACCGTAGCATTGGTTTCAATTTTCTTCATTTTTTTCAAAGAGACTGCACGATTGAAAACAATGAAATGCACCTAATCGATTTTCTGAATTTTTTTTTTACTTGGAAGATATTTTTGAATTTCACTAATTATTTAGTATGCAATCCACAAACACAAACGTTTTGTGACGTTTGGGCGTTACTTTCCTCTCGATCTGCAACACCCTGCGTTCCGTCACGCCCCCCTCACCATGTGACCTCTGGCGTCGCAATTTAATTGTGACACGTTGATGAGCGGTCACTGCCCTCTAGAGACGAAGAGCAAGTGCACTGGTGCTTCAGCGTCCTCTCTCTCTCTCTCTTGCCAGCGACCAGGGAAGGCGTCGATGCTACAGTTTCATCTGGACGTTGAGATGAGTCCGACGGCTCAACGAACTGCTCCGACGGACAAGTGGCCTCCAACTTTCTATGGAATTCACTTTCTCAACGTGGTCCTGAATCCCAAGCGATTATTTCGGAATATTTCGTTCGAATATAGAATATACATAATAAATCAATGGTTTTAAAATATTTTATAAACCACATAGCCAATTCTGGACGATATTCACCCCATACTATGGGAACATGATGCTAATGAGAGAGAACGAGGGAAGAAATACTTGAAATAATTTGCGCAATACATAGACTGTATTTTATTTCGAAGAATATTAAAAATTAGACACACATTTTTTGCAAAATGATATGAGGAAAAAATTAGTATGGTTTGAAGAAGAGTTTTCGAACATAACTAGAAAAACTAATGGTGCAAAACTATTGCATATACTTTCTCATACACGTTTCTCCATCTGCAGCATAGAGTGACAAAAAAATATCGCAAAAGTGTTATGTAAAAGTAACTTCGTTGTAGACAGAAATTGATGTATTTTCGCATCTGCAGCGCGTTTGATGTTCTCCTATGTATTTTATCATATCTTTCATTTCAGTTTACGAAAAGTGTATTCTACGACTGCTTGGTCCATTTATACTCCTAAATATTATACAACCACACAGGGCACAGAGCTAGTGACCCAGCGGTGCGGGCGCAACCCAGCTAATGCGTCGGCACACGCTCCCTCGCCGCACCGCGCCGATTAGCTTGCCCTGGCGCGCAACAGGGGATTAGGCCTCTCCGAAATTTTTCTTTTTTTCATTTACTTTATTTTACAGATTTTAATATACTTCACGCAGATTAATACACTTCATATACATTCTCATTTACTCATATATATGCTAAATATTATTAAATCTTCTTGAAACCGTAAACTATATGTAAGTGTAGCAGACATAAATTATTTTACTGCGTCTATACCAAACTTTCAAGCGAAATACCGCTAATGCGGATGTAATGCATACTAATTCTAATTTACGTACAGAAAATTTAAGCAAAGTCGTTGGACCAGTTTTGGAAAAATATTCAAAAATGTACTTTGACCTTTATGTGAAGTGTCCTTTGTTTTCAAGTAAAAATAAAATTGAAAGCACGTGCTTATGTTAGAAGTAAATTCTACCCTAGATACGAAAAATGAAAACAAAATATTTTTTCGTTCGGTCAGATGTGCTACGGACAGACAGACTGACTGACGGACCGGTCGGACGTCCAGCCAAAAACAACTTTTTCGGAATCAGGGATACCCAAAACGAATATTTCAGCAAAAATCTCGTTTTCGAATTTTTTCACGATTACAATACTTTCTATATACTAAGTATATGAGAAAGTAAAATGTTCCAACATCCATGTAAAATATAATTGTAAAAAACGAATGAATATTATTTTAAAAATTGAAAGAACAATTTCTCAGGTTGACTTTGCGCAGAAAAAAAAATTAATTAAAAAATAGTAAATTCTAATTATGGATTGAATATTGTAATTTTTGCTATTATGACCAAATTTTTTTCTTCGTAGTATATCTCATATCTTGTTAGGACTTCCGGCGTGAAATCGTGAAGGGGGAAGTGGATCAATGGTGATATTTTTTTATTTGTATTCCTTGGATTTAATGGAGCGTCAAGTCAGTTCCTGACAATATGCATTATCACATGCGACCAAAGAAAGCTGAAAAAGAGGATATTTCTTTTTACTCGAAGGACAATAATTATGCGAATATTATTATAGACAATCAATTTTTAATGTAATACTATTTCACTATTTTATACTTACAGGTGATATTTTTAATGGTTTTAAAAAGAAAAATTTATGGATATTAATTTTTGGATAATTGGAACATTTCAAAAAATATAGCAGCCGCCCTGAAGATGATGCCAAACTAGCATCGAAACGTTGTCCATGTATTAGTGAATACTAATGAAGTATTACATTAATTTTTTTTTTGTGGAGTTTTAAGGGCTCGTCAACAGCAATGTCATTAGAGCCCGTTACATTAAAAATTGATTGTCTGTAATAATCCTTGCATAATTATTGTCCTTCAAGTATAAATATATCAAGACTATCAGTTTAGAACCAATATTATACCTAGGATACTCTTTTGCCCATTCGAAGTTAAAGTACACTCTATCACAGTTAACCACGTGACGATGACTCCAGCATAAAGTCGAAACGTCGTGAGTTTTAAATTCTTCCGTCAGAGGTCGTTAGAGGTGAAATTAGTATTCGTCCTTAAAAGGTCGTAAGTCTATATTGGAAAGAATTCATTCTTATGAATAGTTGTGATGGAAGGATTTGTGGATTATTAAACTGTCAAAATGAAATCAACGATAGGAGTAATTTTTTGAAGAATTGATCGAAAAAAACTCTTAATAACTTCTTCTTTTCTTTTTCTTTGCTTTTTACCAATTCCTCAATATAATACTCCTGCAATATCAATGGTCAAAAATTATATAATTTTATTAATGATTTTAACGCTTTTAATATTTCCTGCTAAGCATACGATGGAGATAATACTGTAATAATAAAAAAAAATAACTTAGTTTATCTCATTTTAAGAACAACAAATATTAGGAAATCATTAATTGAATTTGTGCTTACTTTTTATGAGGTAACAGTGGGGTCACTTTCGTCGATTTATTTCCCTTGAGTACTTAATACTAACTCTAAAATATATTTGTGTTTGTAATGTTGAACGTGAGTTTTGAGCCGAGATTCATGACTAGTATTGTGCAACGTAAATGCACTTACCAAAAAGAAAATATAAATCTTGCAAAGCTAAATCCAATCGTAAAAAGTAGATGAGAAAATATGAACAATTTTGTTTAACCACTAATTTTAGTACTTTCATGGCAGGCAATTGAGTGTAAGAAAAGTTAAATCGAACCGATGACTGACCATTACGGGAAAGAACGGTTTATGATTCTCGATGCTGCACCAGCAATTTTGCAGCAAGAAATGAACACGTAGAGGTATTTAAGTGCAGGGGATGAAGTAATATCTTCTCCAGTAATTTTACACTTTCAAATTCTATAATTTGCTTCTTACTTTTGAAACAGACATGTATTATCAAAGAATATTTTCACTGTTTACTTACACCAGATTGTTAATTGCTTCAAAATACATATTTTATTTAAACACTATGTATTGTAAGTTACTATGTATTGCCCCTCACGTGGTCATACGCAATTTGCAACTACGGTTTTGACAATAAAGTGTCTTTATTTATTTATTGGTATTTGTGTTACAATTGTTATCATATGGTAAATACATTTAAATCTTTATTGTAAATTTAGAGGTTAGCTTTTAAATCCTAAAAACAAACCGAAATTGCCACAATTTTCACTCAAACACAACATAATGATATTAAATATGTATATTGGGTAGTTTCACACTTCCTTGGTTCCGAAAATAACTGTTTGAATCATGAAGAAGCGAGAAAACGCGACAATATGGTTCAAACAAAATTTACGTGTTGTATAAAGAAACAAAATGCGGAGTTTAACTTAGATTGTGGTAATTCTCTTGGACAATGAATCAAAAAGGCGAAAGATTAATATCATTTTCCTTTTAGCATCATATCCTTATTTTCTTTTAATCTGTCTAAATCAATCTATGGCTTCTGGAACAATCGTATGTTGTAGTTTGAGATTGAAGAATTTTAAAATAAAAGTTATTTACTACTCGTTTACAGTGTTTTTAGGTCTGAGAATACGAGAACCTCACTACTACGAAGAGCTCTTATTCTTATTATACAATGATTTGATTAATCGATTTACTAAATATTTTACTACTTCTGTTCGGTGTGGACATAGTTATATGTACCTATGTAGTGGTTCACTCGTGGCTTTAAAGTGCTGTGTGTATGAACTGTCTTTGAGCTGACCCAATAAACGTGAAACATTTTACGAAATGAAAATCGCAAAAAGAAGTATAAAGAAAGCGAACGCCTTCGTCGGCTATGCATGAGTGAAAGTGAGATTTGTGCATGAGATAACAAGAATTTCGTGGAAGAATTATGAAGTATCTTCTCGACGTTCCTTACGCAAAAGAGGCGCAAGTTAAATGAAAGTATGTTTTTATTTGAAGAAATATGATATAGATTGTTTTTGGTATTCCGAAAGTACTTTAAATATGTTCCAGGTTAATAAATAAAACAAAGGAAGGTTTTAAACCATAGGGTCAATGGAATTAGGTCAAAAGTGGAAAAACTGACCTAATATACGAGAACCTTGTCCTCCAAGACGCTCATACACGAACAAATTTATTTTTCAAAGTACAATCATCTCCAAATAAAACACTGAACCTATAAGGACATTTTTAAAAGACAGATGGAGATTTTTAAAAACCAAGTCCCTTCAGTTGCTAGGGGGTGAGAGTGCTTGCTCACCACAAAGTCATTCCGGATTCAATGTTTCAACGGCGGGGTCAGAAAACATTCGTAGCTTTTCACATTAATGTCCCAGTTCATATAGCTGCGACTACTGAAAAGCAAACCCCCCTCCTTCTATCCACATCCTACTACTCCTAGTATCAATAACGTTTATTATTACTAACTACTCCTACTAACACCTACACGTGGACCAAGTTGTTGGTAATCCCAGTTAACCGGTCTATCTTTAAGCAACAGCCCTATCATGCACATCCTATCTCCTGTCACCCCATGTAAGTTTCAATAGCAAGCTTCATTTCCCATTTACAATAATATTACCAAAAAAAACACGAAGGGGTGAATGGAACCATAATTAAATTTCCCCGTGCCTAGGAGGAATATTCACTGAGATACGCGACCACCCTACAGGGTTGATTTTGGTATGGCGTCGTACCTCCATGGTGTCTAACGCGTGGGTCAAAATGTCGTGACAAAGAAGTGTAGATGTCCCGAAAGGATATTCTATCCCAATCAGCTCACACCTGAGTACACAGATCACTCAGAATGGGTGGTAGGGATTGGGGTCTAATCGTACGTTCCATAGTATCTCACATATTCTCAGTGGGGTAGAGGTCAAGGAATGTGGTTGGTCTTCAGGGCTGAAGGTGCGCTCAAGAGCCGTCATCCCGTGGCCGTTCACAAACTACAGCGCCGCCGACAGAGGAACTTCCTGTCGGTTCTGCGTAATTGTCAGCGCCGTGAGGAACGCGAACGGTACGCGAGGCTTATGAAATGTAGTATTCGTAAATGGGAAATGTAGCGTGCTATTGAAGCTTATCTACTTGGGACGATAGGAGGCAGGAGGTGGGTGGAGCTATAATAAGAAGGTGGGCTGGTTTTACCAACAACTTGACCGACTCGGTGTTAGTAGGAGTAGTTAATAATATAGTTAGTGATACTAGGAGTAGTAGGAGATGGTTAGGAGGAGGAGGATTTGCTTTTCACTTGTCACAGCTATATATGAACTGGGACATCGAAGTGGCAAGCTACAATTTTTTTCTGGGCCCAACGGGACTCAGTGGTAAGCAAGAATGCTAACACTCAGCTACCAGAAGATAGGATTTCCAGACTGAAGATTCTGACTTGGTGGTGTCGATCTCCAGGTTCGTGTCTGGAGGCATCGGTGAAAGCTGCACAACCAATGGTTTGTGGATCTCATCAAATGTCCGAACAACCTGGTTTTATGGTATGGGATGCTAATTTTTGTGATGCCCTATCACCAGCAGCCTACTTAGGCGGAGGTGGCGGGGGCGGTCCACCCCGGACCTCCACCTGTGCGTAGCCTCAAAATGGTTCTGCAAAGATATAAAAATACGTAAATTTAGACAGATATACTAAAAAAAATTTATGACAGTAAAATTAGGAATAGTTGAGATTATTATAAAATAAATAACATATTTCCATTTTAATTTCTTAAAATGAATTAGTGCTATTGATATGCACATGTTTCCAATCAAATATTTTAGTTTGTTATTTAAAGATGGGGGGTCTCCTAAAAAACTTCCACCCCGGGTTTTGTTAGATTCGGAAGGCCTACGCTAATGCCTATCTCCGCTAGTGTGATAGTTTAACATGAAATTGTTCAAATAAGTTTGATGCAATCTTGAGTATTACATCCAACTAACCAACTTTATCCATACACAACACATAATTTTTGTCGAAATGAACTTTATAAACTAAGTTTGACAAACTAAGTTTGACAACGAGTTTTATCTTGTAGGTCAATGGAGAGAATAATAGTAAATGCCTTAAGAGTAATAGTAAGTTCTTTACTCAGTTGCGTTGAATCAAGGAGTTCATCTAGAGGAAGAAAAGTGACATACTTCTCATCATGATAAAATGTGATTCATATCATATCGTAGTGTATTATATCTCAAATTAATATTGAACTGAATTGTACTATTATTTTAATGGAGGTAATTTTAAACTTCCTTTCTGAAACGTATAAATTCAATAAATAACTAAATTAGAACATAAAGGGAAATCATAGGCATAAATTACAACTTTGTCAATGAGACAGAAGATAGTGTTTTGCATACAAGTAACTTCAAGAGAAAACAATGAAAAATGAATAGTATATGTCACTGTTCGCTTACATTTGAATAATTTCACGGATTTATTTATTTTAGAGCCTTCGTCAGCAAACAAATATAATGTATGTCATATCTAAGATAATGACAATCTGTTTATAAGAAAATTTTACAGACACTGAAGAAACCTGTAAGTGGAAACCCCTTAGCATATTCCTGTAGTATTTCATTAGCTTTTTCTCTTTTGCTCAAAACTAAAGATAAGAGTGTTATGAAAATGATAAGTGAGAAGTCACATACTGTCATCTAGTTATTTATCAGAAGAATGCTTTTTGCGTTCAGGTGACGAACATCAGGGTAGCATTCAACACAGGAATGATACGATTCTGGGTCTCAGGACTTGAAATTAAATTTTTCTTCTGACAAATATTTGATATTTCTGATATGATATTGTAGTAATTGTTTCATTATTATTACTACTTGTTAAACAGTGTAACGCTGAATGTTTGCACTCTCTCCTCATAATCTTGTATTTTCATGCAGTGTTCAGAAATAGAATTTAAAGTTCCTCAAAAAACAACTTTATTTCGGCATATACTTTACTTTGCCGCTGACATATTTTGACTTTATTTAAAATACCCCCATGAAAGTAAATTGTATATTTATCCCTAAATGTTTTATGCGATTTTCTTCTCACCTGGTAGTATTTTTAGGCAAATTTGGCGGATGTTATTCAATTTAGTCCACAAAAAAAACAACTATGTTGACTTCATTTTCAAAATAGCAAAATGCAAATACCTGACTCGATCTGCAAGCTTTATGTAGAAGTTTCTTTCTTCAAAATTTCTTGGATTTGCAGGGTAAATTATATTTTCATTATATTTATATGAAGAAAAGGATATTTGAACAATTATCACGTAAACAAGGAAATGTTTCGTTGTTTGTATTATATATTTAGAAAACACTTTTCAATCTTATGTGATAGAATTAGTGTAGACAATACGTAGATATCACCTATAATATATCATGGCATTTTATAATATATTATCTTTTTTTAAATTAATCAATGACACTGAAACTTTACTTTTATTATTCTTGTAAATATAATGACAAACACTCTTAACTACATCGAGAGCAAACATTTATAGCACTGATGAAAGCAAAAAAAATATTTCATTTTCACATTTTCGAGGTCCACTCAACCCATATAGTTAAAACAGTGAAAACAGTCCTTTAATCGTGACAAACTTCAATTTGTCACATCTCTTCGTCCAGGTATGTCTATAATAACTTTCCTTATCGAAACATCACTTGATACTGCGTGTGACAGAAGAGAAGCGCTTAGTGAATGAAGATAATAAATGAATCTCAGATTTAAAGAATTACAAAAAGAACACATACTTTTCTGATAGTGTTCCGCGCGTTGCGACTGTCTAATTTCACATTAGCTTGCGTAGTTTTGTTTGACACGCGAATCTTATCTTTTGGTTGGTGGAAGAGAAGAGGAGAGTGGGGGAGACACGTTTTGGTAATTGTTTTGCTCTACGAAACGCAGTCGTAACCAATTAGTAGAAGACTGCCATGAGCACGCATGCGATACTATCTCGAATACTGTGACCAGCATGGCTTCTTTAAAAAATTCTTTCAAAATCTTAAAAAAAATGTTAAAAATTACGGGTTAAATAATATTTAAAAACTGCGTACAACCATATAGTAGAAACAAAACGTGAAAATTTGTATGTTAAATACGTGTAATTATTTTTATTCAGAATACACTAATGTTGCTCCCAGTTCATGAGAATAATCTAGAAGAAAGGAATGCAGAATAACAAATACACTTTGCTGACTGACACAAGTCGAAACATAAGTAGAAGACATTCTCGAGGAATTTTCTATTACAGAAAACTTGCAGGAACGGTAATAACTTCCCAATACTAAAAACAACGGTCTCGCTATCAACTCGGATTGGTACTGTAGCAAGATTTATTCGCATCAACACTTCGAATCGTAGTTTCTCAACATTAGGTTGTAATTCTAATTACTACGATTGCTACCTTCTTTTAATTACGGTTTTTTTTGTCAAAATTTATTATCTCTTACACAAATTTTAAAATAATAAAAATAATAAATTTATTGTCAAAATACAGTACAAACTGCGTATGACCACGTGGAGGACTATAAACTAATTTACTCTCCGGATGCAAGCAGGGGACCATCCCATCAATTCCGATCAAGGGAGCTAAGGCAGAGGCGGATTCAAAAATTTCAGCAAAAATTCCTAGATAAGATAAAAAGTTAGCTGCTGCGTTAAATGTCAATATGTTTGTAATTTAACGCAAAAAATTTACATGTACAAATTATTATCGAACTATATATTATTCTGAGTATAGTGTCTAAAAATCATAAGAATTGAAATAACACTAAATTCACGATTTATTATTACAACAAACGTGCCCCTAGACAAAGCTTAGATAACCTGTATAAGAAATCAGCCTCTACCCGAAGAAAAACCGGAGCAAAACCCGGGCCAGGATGGAGAAAAGAAATGGGATGGGCAATAATTTTTCGTCATGAGAATGTAAAGACCTGAGGATAATTGAGGTCTACCTTACACGTCAGAGCATGGAAGAGAATATTTGACTGGGCTGAAAACTGTACCCACGCCGCCTGAAATAACCACTGATTGCTATGCCTATGTTATCATATACTCTATCACGCATATGTAGCATGTACGGTCGTAAGGCTAAGGTACACATGCTTATCTCCAGTAGAACAATTACGTTTCGTGACTGTTTGTTCTGAACTTAGGGATTAAAGAGCTGGTTAATCTAAAGATTATGGTGCACGAAAATAGGAAGAAAATTTTATTATGTTTTTGCTACGTTAATTAGCATTTTTTTTAAATCTACAGATAAAATATTATCTACCGTTTTCTATCTTCAACTTTATTTAGGGTTTTATAAATATTTTAGTGTTTTATTTACCGATTTACTTATAATTTTATGGATGCACCTTAGTGTCCTAATTAGGGAGTAAAAAAGATAAACGTTTCAGTAAACATATTTTAGTATAATTCATTAAATTTAATTATTATGTTAATTAATCATAAATAATTACACATTTAGACTGATAAGAACTTACACCCAAAACTTTGTTTGTTTTTGAGGTGGGGCAGACTTCTCATCAAAAATGTAGTTGGCAAATAGTATATAATAATTTTTCAGAGAAAAATTTTACAACTAACCACAGAATCTTTGATAAAATAACAATCAAATGTGTAGTCCTTTCATAACAATTTATAAATATTTTAGGCACACCAAGACCTCCTACCACTTCCCACGAGCTTATAAGAATGGAGAATTTTATTCAGCTTTAATAAATGGTTTTTCAGCAGTAATAGGGTGTGTGTCCTCATGATATATCGGAATCCATAAAAGTCGATTAATCACCGAATATCGCAACCGTGACAATAAGAACCAACAAATTTCACCTCAACGAGAAACACTTTGTGAAAGTATTTTAACGCATCTTACCTTTCCCAACAGTTATAGAACAAACCACAACATGATTAAATATTTCTTGCCATATTATAGTATTAGAAATGATATTTCGTAATTATTTTCTTCAAATATCAACCAACCGTGGAATACATCGTCAAAACTTGATGTTTTACAGTTCATAATTCCTGATATTTCACAAAATTCATAATCTATGTACGAATGTCTACTAATCAATGGGCTCTAATGACCTCGATGTCATTAGAGGGCTCTAATGTCNCCCCCCCCCAAAAAAAAAGAAAAATACTAATCAAACCTTGTAACTATATCAATTTTTGCACATACGGCAAATTCCAATTCCGTGAAATATGATTGTACTGTTGAACATGTGGATGTATGTGATGACAGCGTAGAACAATTTATTTTTCATTATTTATTTCTCTTTATACAGATTTTTTGACAATATATTTATTTATTTTACTATTTTTCATCTCTCTGTGCTTAATCATGTCACTACTAGCGTATTGATTCGCAATTCCTCTTTTTTCACTCCACTTTCTTTGTTAAGTAGTATATTTGCACCTTCTTTTCTTTTATCTTCTTATTTTTATCTCGTAATTTCTTCACTCTTTTATATATATATTTACCTTTTTTATGTAGAAATAGATGACAACGAATGTTACAACATCACTCTTGAAATTTTCAACAGTATTTTAAATTTTAAAAAAAATACTTTTAAATCATACAACTATTAAGTATGATGATTTGTGAAATTGACATGACGTTCTATGTTTTATTCTGACCCAGATGATCCAGTGAGGTCTGGAAGAAAGATTCATAACACTAAATTTGAGAGAGGGTATCATAATTAACCTAATTGAGGAAAAGAGAACACATGATGTGTACGACTAATCCGAAACGAATGGTTGAATTTTACACATGATTCATTTAGTTAATGCACTACAATTGGTATGCGTACTATTAAGTATGAATTGTGTTTTCAATTACAATTTTTCTGATAATTGTATGAGTATTTTGCATTCCAAATTATTATAATCGAGTTAGATATTTGATATGCAGGATTGCTTGTTGGATTGATGTGGCTGTGCATGTTCAAGTATATTGGACTCGTTTAAAAATTGGGGTGATCCTCTTTATGAATAAAACAAGCAATTACGGACTGACTTCCGTTTTCGAATTCAATATGTTATTTCGTGTGCGTGGGAATAAAATCCTGAACTAAAGTGGTCATGAACTATGAATTTCGTGTATTCTAGAAAAAAGTAGATTTCATTTTTGTGAAAAATACATCTAGAGTCTTCCTTGCGAAGGAGTCATTGTCGCCTTAAATTTTCAATTCCTGCTACATTTCTCTTAATTAATCGTAGAGGAAGAAAACGAGAATACGATCGGATGATTGACGCTAACAAATGTATTTTATTCTTACAACCAGTGATGTTTTTTAATGTTTTTATGGTTTTAAAAAGAAAATTTTATGGGTATTAATTTTTGGATAATTGACACATTTCAAAAATATAGCAGGTATGTTATATGTATTTTAAAAATTTGTAACTCACAATTGTATGAATAATTTTTATTTTATTTTTATCCTTATTAATGTCACATATCGTCAAATATTTTGTAACAATTTTATTATTTATTTTGTAACTGTTATGTACTTAAATTTTTATCTTGTAATTCCATTGTAATTCTACGTTTCTTGAAAACCAATTTCTGGCGACCCTGAAGGTGATGCCAAGCTAGCATCGAAACATTGGCCATGTATCAGTGAATACTAATAAAGTATTACATTAAAAATTGTTTGTCTATAATAACATTCGGATAATTATTGTCCTTCAAGTATAAATCAAGACAATCAGTTTAGAATCAATATTATATCAAAGTTAGTATTGTATTATTGTCAATAAATTTAGTTTCATGAGGAATATCGTTTAAAAAATAAGCGGGGGACACAATAAAAAAATTAAAAATGAAGAACATATTATGTAACGAGTAATATAACCTGGAAATTGTTGACCACAAAAATACGTGTATTGGTGGTTAAAGAAAAATTAAATAGGTTTTCACGCATTGAATATTATTTGCATTACATTTGAGTTGTTATACTATCCAAAGATGTGAAAGTATATTTGAACAAAAATATTTTAAGTGTTTAATTTTCGCAACTTTACGGACGTTATTTACACTATTTTTCTAAAACTTTTGTTACCTATTCCACTCATTGTATGACTAATATTTAACTGAGTGTTAAGAGCTCATACGTGTAATTTGTCAAATAAAGAGTTATAAATAAGCCCTGATGCTTTAGAAATACGTGTATTCTCATTGCATGTATGCGGTCTGGTTTTCATTGCGTATCTTCGTACACGGGGAAATGGATTACCCATTAAGGCAGTGTGAGACTGAAGTAATATCACCATTTGTGCAAGCAAATATAGCATGCAATGAACCAATTGATGAGCTAAGCAAATGTACCGTAATTGGCACGTGGCAAGAGTTTAGTGCCAGTAAAAATCCTCTTGGACAAAGACTTAGAAATGAAACGTAATTTATGAAATATGTTCGTATTTACCTTCAACAAAAATACTTCTTACTAGTTGACAGACAAGATCTTTTTTTTTAACTTTTTGAAGAATTCAATTTAATAATTCAGTACAAATACAGGTTTTTTTCATGTGATTTCATTAAATAATTATCTCTATTTAAGTAATTCTTTTGCATGTTCTTTTTAGGAGTTCATTTTTTCGTGAGGCATTTGAATCTGGCAGGTGATTTGATTGGGTCATGTAAGTTGTTATACATTTGTGCTAAGTAGGGTCGTAACTACGATACAATGAAAAAAACAGGTGTCAGCCAATCCCGTCTTCTTATATTTAGTCTTTTTTCATGTTTTTTTATCTTACTCAAAAACTTATTTTCTTTTACAGGTAAGCTGATATTGGATGATGTCATCTGATGTCATAGAACCCTCGTGTTTGTAAGTAATACCCATTGCGATTTCTAGAATAATTTGGCAAAGTTTCTTATCAATGCAATGGAACATTTGGCAATGTTCCCGATTTTAAGTCCTTGTAACTTGATTAAATGCAATAATATTAAATAACATGCCGTTCACTTAATACCCATGACTCGTGTAATGTGGCGTGATCTAGTGAATTTGGTGACTGGTCGATTATAGACTCATTATTAGTTAAATGTCAGTATATTCGAATGGCGTAGTCTTATAAATAATTAACAAGTATTAAAATACGAGATGACGTACAGGTTTTCTTGCAATGGCTCAGAGTAAAGTCTTTCTTAAATGACCTGAGCATAATGTGCTACGTGTTATCATTCTAGATTTAAATTAATTAGAGATGAGTCAGGTAATGACGTTTTCGCTCATTTAATTATTATAATTAAGTTTCAATATTTCAACCATATTAGTACGCCAGAATTAAACATAACATATACTATTACAAGTTGGCAAGAATAAAATCGACGATTAGCACTTGCTCATGTTTCGGAAACATTTTTTGTTCCATCGTAAGGGCCAGTACCCGAAGTAGTATTATTACCATAACATTAGTGATAATTGATAATTAAAACCTTCCATAATAACATATATTATATGCACAATGTTAAACTTGAGTATATAATCATCACTGATGTTATGCTAATAATACTACTTTGGGTACTGGATCTCAAGATGGAACAATAAATGTTTCCGAAATGTTAACTAGTGTCCATAAAGTCCCGAAAGAGAAATATTTTCTGACTTTTGTCAGACCCCTCTCAAGTAGAAAAAGACTTGCTCTCCGTAAAGGGCCGTCACCATGAGTTTTGCTGTTTTGAGGTATATATTTCCATAATTGATATCATATACAGTCCATTTCGTGTTCACACCAAATTACATTACAAACATAAACATTACTTGATTTCCAGTATATGTAAACACATCATTTATTCTGTTTGGTTCCTTAGACTATTTCCTACACACATTGTAAATAATCAAGTTCCACATTCCTTGGAATGACTAAGATACTTAAACTAAAAAAGTGCAGATATATTCCTAAGAAAGAATAATTAAATCCCTCATAATCGTAGGAGTGCCCCAAGGTCCATTAATAAGCAAAAGTTTGGGAAGGGTAATACATACTGGGACCGTTAGCGCGAACGACAAAAATCTGAGACCATTTTACCTCTTTACTCCCATTTCAAAGTAAAATATCGAAAAGCCCAGACTATTTTAGATGTTTCATTTAACAACATCTTAAAACAAAATACGGAGGTAATGCTCATGTTTTGAGAAGTTCATGGGATATAGAATTAATTAGAAAAGTCTAATTTTTTCCTTTTAAAATCGGAAGTCTAGTCTTAGTAAAGTTTAAACATAGGAAACCAACGACCTTTCAAAATTTCAAGTTCCCATTTACAATATATTATTCTCTAATCTGATACATTAGTTTAGAGACGCAGGTCATAAATATAGAATAATTATAACTTTGAATCATAAATATCTACAGGTGTGAAGTTCAGTACTCTAAGAAATAGATCTCATCAGAGATGTGATATTGCCGATTTCTTTGTAGAACGATGACTTGCTTGAACTGATCGCATCTACTTTCTTCATCTCCCCTCCAAGTGCCACAGTGTATAATCCAGCCTCAAGCATTCTTCAGCCGCCAACAACGTTTCTCGTCACATAAAATCACGTCCATAATTCCTTTAAATAGTTCCTATCAGTCGCGGTACACTTTCTGTTCCTTTCAAATCCGAGGGAGCATCGCGCCAAGGGCTCCAGGAGTGTGGCACTCGAGGTGTTTTTTTCTAGGGTCTCTCTCTCTCTCTTTTCGCGAGACTTTGTCAAAGCAAAGACGATCGCGCTCTCTCTCGTTCTGTGTTGGTGAATCGGTTTTTACTCTCGTGAAGAAGTTTCGTGATTCTCGCAAGCACGCGGCATTCATAAGAATTTGGTCATGTCTTAGACCCTAGATCACTTACGCTCTTGAGAGAAAATATATCGCCATTACTCGATTTCAAAACGTTTATGTGAGAGGAAGTGTTATAAATATAACAAACTAGCAGAACAACCCAGTGTTGCCCGGAATTTGAAAAGAAAACTTAAAACAATAATTTCTGTAAATTCAACATTTTAAAACCATTCACAAATGAAAAACAAGATTAAAAAATATTTATTTCCTTTGTTATACAAATTTACAAAAAAATTACATCAACATTTAAAAACAAATTGGTACTGTAATTTGACATATTTTACCTTACAGAGTGTGTTAAAACACGTCTGGATTCATTTTACCCGGAGTTGCCCGGGTTCTTTTATAAAATTCCAAAATCATTTGTTTGTCTCCATATTTCTGTACTTTCGTGTTAATAAATGAAATAGCGTGAACAAAACGTGATCACGAATTATTTTGAAATCCAGTCACAAAGAAAATTTACTTTATACAGAAATAAACAAAGCGCATAGTTAAGACATCGGAATTATTTGATCAGGTTATGTACTTGAAAACAATGTTTTTGCAGCATTTATATAACTTCGCTTCTGAGATTCGTTCACATAGATGATACGTTCAGTGGATTCACGTCTTACGTAACTCAGTTGAACTGAGGCGGACACTTTAGCGAACTCCATAGTCAACAGGTATGCGGATGAATACTTACACTTTCTGATAAACAGCCAATTTTAATTACTTTTCTGCTCGCGTAATTCGTCAATATTAATCACACTTTGTATTTTATTCGCAATAACCCTTAAGAAGAGTCCTTTGAAATTTTTAAATAATTTCCTCGATTACTTATTCCGATTTCCTTGCCACAAACATCCCATAAAATTCACCATTGTTGGTATTAACAACAGATATCAGAGATTTCACAAATCCCCGAGTTTTAATTTAAACAACACCCCCCCCCC
>NNCF01131391.1:0-15973 GCA_002313205.1 Laupala kohalensis | reverse complement strand
TTACCTTCAGACCAAGCCTAGAGGTATATTCTTCCAACTGGATGAATTTTTCCTTCACATCCTCCACTCTCCTCCCTGATATCACTATATCATCCGCAAACGCTAATATTTGGTGTGTTCTATTCAGAATGTTCCCACGGTAGTCTATTCCAGCCTTACGAAACGCTATTTCTAATGCTACATTAAACAACATCGGGGCTACACTATCTCCTTGTCTAAATCCTGTTTCAAGGCTTATTTCTTCCGATATGTTTACACCTGTTTTAACTTTAGCTTGGTTCTCTTCATTCATTGGCCTGCACATCCCTACCATCTTTTTAGGTATTCCCATCTCATGCATCTGATCCCACATTTCTTCTCTCCAAATACAGTCGTAGGTGGACATAAAATCGAGAAATAGATAGTGTGTAGTAATATTTATTTCCCAACATTTATCCAATGTCTGTCTCATGATACATATTTGGTCNGTTGATCTATCCGACCGAAATCCACACTGATACTCTCCAATCAGCTCATCTACATATGGTTTGAGTCTATAACACACTATTTTAGACAACACATTGTAGCCTGTGCAGAGTAAGGTGATGGCTCTATAATTGTCACACACCGTTTCCTCCCCTTTTTTGTGTATTGGATTAATAATTCCACATTTCCATTCCACATTTCCATTACTTCCATTTCCCAAACTTTCGTAATCAATTGGTGCATAATTTTCATCATCGCATCCCCACCACATTTATATAATTCACTCTGAATTCCATCGCATCCTGGCGCTTTACCACTATTCAAGCTTGCTACAGCTTTTTTAATTTCTTGTACCGATGGTGGAGCTACGTCTGGTTCCGCTGTTTGGTATTCCCCATGTTTCTCATATCCCCTCATACTTCCATCCTCTTTGTACTGAAAATGATTCGCGTAGTACTCTGCCCATCTACTCGAAATTTTGTTTCCCTCCGTTAGAATTGTTCCATTATGCGCTCTAATGATTACTGCTCTAGGTTTGAATCCATTCTTGATGTATTTAACTTCCCTGTACCATTCTCTAGCTTCTCCGCAATTGTACTTTTCCTTAATATTTTCCATCTTACTATCCCACATTTATCTCTTTTTCGTCCTATACAGCTTGTTACACTCCTTTCTTTTTCCTTTATATAATTGTTCATTTTGTCTTGTCGGTCTTCTCCTGTACTTTTCACACGCCATATTCCTTTCATGGAGAGCCTTTTCACATTCTTCATCAAACCACTCATTTGTTTTTGGTCTTCCCTCCTTCCCTAGCACCTTCCCCGATATCTCTACTATGCTTCCTCTTACATTTTTCCACACCTTTTCTACATTTGAATCATTCTCATTGATTTTCAGGAGTGCATTTTCTAGCTCTTTACAATATTTCTCCTTGTATTCCTTATTTTCTAATTTTTTAACATCCCATTTCCCCATTTCACTTTTCTTTATTTTTGGTGTCTTCCTAACTTTCAAATTAACTTTGGCCCTTACTAGAAAATGGTCCGTTTCTATCTTTGCTACCCTCATACTTCTTACATCATTTATATTCTTACAGTGTCTCCTGTCTACCACTATATGATCTATCTGATTCAAATATCGGCTGTCAGGTGATCTCCAAGTCCCCTTGTGACATCTTTTGTGTGGATACCATGTATCTAAGACCGCAAAGTTTTTACCAATGGCTATATCCACTAACCTTCTTCCATTATTGTTAGTATTTTCATGTATGGTATACGGTCCACATGCTGGTAGCACAAACCTTTCCTTGCCCACCTGGGCATTGAAATCCCCCAATATGACTCTCATGTCATTTGATGGTATAGTGTCGATGACTCTCTCTAATTCAGCGTATAAAATCTCCTTTACATCATCCTCTTTCTCCTCTGTAGGAGCATGTACAGATACAAATGTAACATTATAAAATTTCATCCTAAGTCTAATGAGACAAATTCTTTCATTTATTAACCTATAATCTATCAAACTGTGTTGTACCCTACCACTTAAATAGAACCCTGTGCCAAATTCATGTTTTCCTTCTTCTTTCCCACTATATACAATTGTGTATTTTCCTTTAGATTCCACACCCTTCCCGATCCACCTAATCTCTTGCAGTGCACATATATCCATTTTAAACTCTGTCATTTGCTTTTCTAGTTCCTTTACCGCCCCCTTTCTGTATAATGTCTTATCGTTCCACGTTCCAATGTTCATTACCTTATTTAATTANGCAAGTTCCAATGTTCATTACCTTATTCAATTGCCTATTTCCGTCATACTTGGGATTCCACTTCCGAGGCTTCTTAGTTTTCCTAACCTTAACATTTTTTATAGAGATAGGGTGTCAATCTAAACCTAACCCCCTGAGATCCGGAGGATCAATGATTTTTGGTCGAGGTTTACTCCCTTAGGGGGGTTGGTTCCATTACACCTACAGAGGCCCTTCTCCCCCTTGGTTTTTCTGTCAGGGTTTCCTTCCCTTAGCCTATGGCTCCCGTTTTAAGGCTCCGGAGACTCGCCTTTCGCCTGTTCTCGTTAGCCACAACGCAATTTGGCCTAGGTAACCGACTCGCATCCCCTGCCATCTCCGATGAGATGGCGCAGAGTCGAGAAGGTACCCATGGCCACCAGCATCTCAGAATCTTGAGCTAAGGTTCGGAGAGCCACACGTTTTGTTGCCCAGGGGTCCCCACTAGAAGTTGAGAATCAGACTTGACTGACAGAGCCCTATTTAACGGGACAGCATGCAGGCACTTAACGGTATACACTTATAGGCATTGTGTATCCCACACGCGCCATATCAGCCCATTGACTCCCAGCTGTTGAGTACATGAAGGAAATACCGCATTGGTCCCAATATAGCTTTTCCAAATACGTACCTTCCAAAGTTGTATTCGCATTATATTCGATTACTTCAAGATTAGCAACAATAAACTGGGTATTGTGCGCATCAACAAGCATTTTAGCGCATCTATTCATGATCTGTAATCGATATTTCTGGATGTTCCAAGAATATTATGATGCAGCATAGTTGGCAGGTCGGTAGTCGTCTTACACGTACGTTGTGTTGCGATCGGAATATTGCGGTAGCCAGTGTTTCTGGTCTCGGTTCCTCTTACGCCAAGGTTCTTCTACTATTTATCATTTCTCAACATTTGTCATTCTAGGATGGGTAGAAAAATATTGACTAAGTTTGGAAAGACGTTTTGAATAAAAGATGCATGCATTGTTCATGAGTTAGGAGAAAAGTTGTAGTTAGAAAGGATAAAATAAAATGAGCATTCCCTCTTTGTGATTTTTCCTTCAAAATACTTAGAATCGCTTTATTTTGGTGTCGTATTATATTCGAGTCAATACAGTAGGTTTTCTGCTCTATGGAAGAGCGTAGTATGTGTTATTTTGCTACCCATACTTCCCTAACTCACCAAGTTGAAAGCAACTGTTTACTGGATGAGGGAGGTATATGACATTGTAGATTCTTCGAACTAGGGGAAGAAGGAGGTATGTGGTAATTTATGTTACATAATCCTTCTTCCATCAAAAATGTTCTTTGTTGTTGTCACATACCTCCATTACTACACTAGTATATAGCTTTATAAGGCTCCTAGGAAGTTGTTTCAAGAACAAAAAAACAGGCAAACTCACACCTTTTTCATCCCTGACAATAACTCAATTTTTAATAAAATGTTACATACCTCCTTCATCCACTCACCCCTTCAATTTTCAGATGCAGCAATAGGATTGCAATAAAAAAAGGTTATTATAAAAGTTAATAAAATGTCTACAATAAAATGTTAAATATACATTGTTTTGTAACAATGTAGCAATATTTTGACCTGTTGTTGATTTACATAATAATTAAGTGCGCTACACTCCACTTTTTTTTCAAATAGGACGCATAGTGGGTATATTGTAGTTAATGAAATGATGTATTTTGTTACTACAAAACATTTCATGAAAGCAATTTGACTTTAATGTATGTGAGGGTTAAATAAAAGACAATGCAAAACATTGTTATAAAACAGTGTCAGTGAAGCGGATTTGTCGTCCTAGCAAACCCCTCGATGCAGACGTGCTAGCTTACAAATCATACTTCTTATTCTATTTAATTCGANGATGAAAGACGCGGTACTTCACGTGGCTTAAGAAAAGCGTGGAAAGTAGATTTGTTCAGTTCGATTTTCCATGTCGTGATTGAAGAAGCGGGAAACGGTAGTAATTAGAAAATGCCCCATTGCCTCTGAAATTAAAAATAAAGTAACCCGTTTGAGTTTATTGGTTTAAAGTAGGTTTGAAAAAAAAATGTAACGACGTGTGATCAACGCGAGTCATATGTGGTAATTATTTTCGTATGTAGTGAAAGCATGTACTGAAAGTGAATTTTTGGGTATACATTTCTCAAAAAATTCTGGCTGATGTCAGGAATTGTCTTGGAACGACATAATGAGAATTGTCTCGAATTGTCTAAAATTTGCTCATTCCACCCTCGGTATGTAATGCAATTGAACCCCTATTCAAATATTTGAAATGACCTAATTGTCACTTGTTTTACCAGACAAATATTGAGTTTTAGTGCACAAAGTTGTCATTGATTCAAATTAAGTAACTTGCAGGGAAACATGTGGAGACATTTCAAGTTTTCAAACCCATAAAAATTTAAAATGAGAAAAGAAATTACGACTTAGTGTAGAACAACAAACTTCTACTGCAAATTATAATTATAGTTTTTAATTATGCGAGAAGAATGAACTAAACTAAACGAAGAAAATTAGTTGGTGAAGTACAAAAAGTACGTTTGCAAATTCATTTTTCACTGTAGGATTGTAACATGGCGCTCCTTTGAGTTTCAGGGCACGTGCTATGCTTATCGTACCTTAGATACACTAGTCCATTTGGAGAAAAAAAACTGCCCAAAATTGATAGCAATTATCGTCGGAGTGAATAAGGAATTACGTTTCGATTGAAATCCAAGTCGACGCGTGGGCGAATAATTGGGGACAACCATCGACTGAGTTGCCTCACTCGGAGGTCCTTGGGCAATGGGCCGTGTAGAGGCTAGGTCATCGCCGCGTATCAGCAGCTAACTGGTCTTTGACTAACGTTGCTTGCTGTTAGCAAAGAATGGGGTGAACACCCATTCCATAGATGAACGCATTTTTACACTCGTTAAATCAAACTTCTCAAAATAAGGATATGCTACATAATCTATTATTGTCATTGAAAAAAAAATGTTTTAAAAAGTCATTTTCTCTTTTTTCTTGAGTCCTCGATGTGTGTGACACTTTAAACTGAAGAAGTTAAAGCGTCTTACTATGATCAAGGGAGAGAGAAGGGAAAGAAAAGAATCAAAACTATGATCAAGGGAGAGAGAAGGGAAAGAAAAGAATCAAAACTATGATCAAGGGAGAGAGAAGGGAAAGAAAAGAATCAAAACTATGATCAAGGGAGAGAGAAGGGAAAGAAAAGAATCAAAACTATGATCAAGGGAGAGAGAAGGGAAAGAAAAGAATCAAAACTATGATCAAGGGAGAGAGAAGGGAAAGAAAAGAATCAAAACTGCCATCAATTTAGAACGAGATAAGAACGGGGTAGAGCAACTTCCGAGTGAAACAAATTAATAAAATAATAGGATAATGAAATAATAATGATGCGTTGATACGGGAAATAGTTAATGAGAGTAGGAAGAAGAAGAGGTGAATAGTAGGAAATACTTCGCCTGACCCTGAACTTTGAGATTATTAATTGTACTACAAATAAAAAAGATTAAACAAGTTATAACTGTGCTTTCCCTAATTGAATAATTATCCGACTAATAAACAATTTCATCATAATCTTCATTATCAAAGGGGAAAATGACTTGTCAAACTAAATGTCAAAATTGATTTTGGCAATCAAGGTTAAGTCTGTAAATTTATTAATTATTAAGCCTGGGTACTAATCAATGACTGAATTGTATATAAAATCTATTTATAATCAAGATCACGAACATTTTCATAATTTTTTTTTTTGCTTGTTTAAGAGGTTTGCAATCACTTCATGTTACCGTTCTCATGAGAGAATAATTATATTACTCCATTTCACTTTCTCTCCACTAAGATTTAGAACCTATAAGTGGTTAAAGAAATCATATTATTACTGGATTTCCCAGATTTTGAAGAAAATAAAACCAGAAGTACAATTACTCATTAGAATAATTTTATTTCTGTTCGAATTTATGAAATCATACGATGAGTTCTGACTGTTCTTGGAGTATAATATTTACTTTTTGAAGTCTCTCGACGTTCTCTTTCTGTGATAGTAAATAAACAAATACATTATAAAACAAAAAAAATTTCTTGAAATATTAGAATCTTTGTGAAAACAAGTGTTCACGCTCTCTTTCTCACTGACATNCCTGTTTCTCACTGACATGTTTCAAAGTCGTGTTCCAAGAGGTTCGTTTTAGTCTTCCAGTGACCTTTTTCGTAGTTAAGCAAAAAGCTGCCATACGGGACTTCCAACATCTTAAGTATAGACCTCCATTTCTTCAGGGGTTTCTAGGATGTACACAGTAGTCTCGGGACGAATATATCTTATGCTTTGAAACGCACCGTAATTTCAGTTCGCCGACAATTTGACCGTGATAATTCAATCTGCCTGAGGGGTATAAATCGTTGACACCTTTTGCTCTGAGAACGAATGGAGAAGAACAGTTGGAACATTCCGTGTATGTCGAAATATTATTTTCTTGATAAGCAAAAAATTAAGAAGTTACATATTGAAATGAATAAATATAGACGAGTATTTTTCAATGGGAAATGATGTTCTGATAATAGGTTATATAAAAATAAAAACAATAAAAGTATCTAACTTGGTTTCGTATTTTTTTATCATTCAGATAAGCGATATACTGTACGTAATTTCGCCAATTAAAGTCGCATTCTCATGACTTGAAATATTGCGATTATCTCTGCAAACTAGATGTACTACACGTCATATCAAACAAAATAAGATTGATCCTCAGTATTGCATCCCACCCATTTTCAATCCAGGTAATCGAAAATCTTATTTATTACGACTATATTGAAAATAAATAAGAAAAAAAATGTTTTTTCTTAAGTCAAAAAGTTTCTTAAGTTTTTTCTTAAGTCAAAAAAAATTTTTTGACAATAAATTTAAATTTACTGATCCAAACATATTTTCCATTTATTTCATAGTTTCACTACCCTGTCGGGCGAAATAGAACAATANTCTTGTGTCTAAAATTTTGTGTTGAGATAATCGTATTAATAGACTTAAAAATAAACGCATGGTTAATTATTCCACCATTCATAAAACTGGAAATGAGAAAAAAGAGCAAAGTTGATCCTCCTGCTGAATTTTCCTTTGAAAATGACGTGACCCAAAGAAAATCATGGCGTTCATGCACGAAGCTTAATTAGAAGCTAAATTTCAGGTGCAATGAGACTTTTAACATCGGTACGTGAGCTTCAAACTCCCGTTTCGCTAGTGTTCTTGTTTTTACCACTTATAATTCAGGAGATCATTAGGTTCCAGAAAATTGGCTAAAGATGCCATCAAGATACTCATGGAAGATGTTTTTGCCTTTCGTTATAACGCATTGGTTTTTATGCTCGTATTCGCTTACTACATGCTTATTAATTTTAGATGGCCTACTAACCCCAGCAATAGGAGGGAATAGGTCACAAGGAATTTATGCCAAGATGAAAATTTGAAAGAATATCCAAAAATAGTGATATATGATTTTTAAACACGATACTCAGAATAATCAGTAGTTCGATAATAACTTGTACATGTAAATGTTTTGCGTTAAATTACAAACATATTGACATTCTATTAGAATTATAACTCGTAGCTAACTTTTCATCTCATCTAGGAATTTTGCTGAAATTTTTGAATCCGCCTCTGCCTTACGGCCCTCGATTGGAATTGATGGAATACGTCCCTTGCTTGCTTCCGGAGAGTAAATTAGTTTATTGTCCTCCACGTGGTCATACGCAGTTAGTACTGTTTTTTTACAATTAATTTTTTATTATTGTGTTGTTTATGATAATAATAATAAGAAATAAAACATAAATGCACTCAAAATTTGGTTAACACAAGTCAAATCACGTAGTAATGATTGGTATGAAAATATAAATACTATGAAAATAATATGTTACGATTGTCGGTGAACATAGTGAAAACCTCATTTCATTCACTGTCTTCTTAATGTCTCAGCACGCACCGCGAATTATTGTTGCCCATCCTTTTTTTATGTTCGAGTTCTTGATTTTGTTTATCATGCGTGGTTTGATACACAATCTTTTAGACATGATCAGGAACCATTTATGTAAAACGTTTTTTAAAATAGACTCTTCTGGAGCCAATTTATAAGGACCTGAAGATCATGATTTTCTTTCTCTCACACGATTAAGGTACTTTCCTTGTACAATACGAATATAAATGGTAAGTAAAAAATTCAAAAGGTGATGTGAGTGAAGACGCAGGAACTCAACTAGTAATAAAAAAATAACTTTTGATGCATTAGTAAGCCTGTGCCTGGTAATGCCTGGTGTGCAGGTGTATAGGTTGTAAATGTGTATGAGCGACGTTGATGTTGTAGAAACATTGTAGCAAGCCCTGAGGATGATAGAATATATCCGAAATATTGGCGAGTTATGTAGCGATTTTTTTAAAACCTATTCCTCAATTATTGTTCTATAATACCAAGGGGTCAAGAACTATATCTAACGTTAAGGAATTACGAACATTGTAATGACCGTAAGGACTTAAGAACATACTCGATAGAACAAGGAAGACGACGAAGAATCGAATAAATGAATAAAATATACAAAGGAAATAGAGAAGGTGGTAGAGATCGCATGTGATGAGTCACGTATGCGGTTGCGCTTCAACTCTTCCGTTTCTCAGGATAGAACCCAGAGCGCGCGCCCTTGTCGAGCATTTCCCTCCTCGAGAGTCCTTCAGAGGGAAAAGAGGGAAAGGGTTCTTCACTGCGCGAAGCAACTCAACCTTTGCAGATGGAACACAATCGCTCTTTTTTTTCAAGGGTTTCCCTCGAACAAGGAGAAAACGCAGACAGACGAATCCCCGTCATATTGCCATACAAGTTGAACTACTGGTTTAATTTAAGCTATTTACGTACTTTAATTTATGTCCATTTTTTGACATGGTGACGTTCAAACCATTAGACCTGCTTTTCCTCCAAACTAAATGAATTGGAAAGGAAAGATTTTGGTTTCCGCGATATTTAAGGTACCAGACTTAGTCTGGAGTAGGTGACAATCCCAACAAAAATCGACCACTTCGACCGAGCGGAATCGTATTATTCCACTGGGCATAGCGTAGAGAACGAAGACATGGCTAATGCGGTTGGTTTGTCAACAAATTCAACAATGAGTAATGCATTCGATCAAATATTTAATTATAAAAACCCCTTGGGTCCTTGATCGGAATTGATGAGGTGGACCCTTGCTTGTTTCCAGAGAGTAACTTACTTTATTGTCCCCCGCGTGATCATAAACAGTTTGCAACTCTTTTTTTGACAAGTATATTGTATGTATTTTCGTTTCGGTCAACGAGGACCACGAAAGACGAGTACCAGCAAGGCTCAGTTATTGATTTGAGTTTACTCACTAAACTCGTCTTAATAACCGACATCGGGGCAGCGTCTAGATACGATCCGAGCATTACAACTGCGGTATATTATTACTGCCTGACAAAGTATATTATTATTATTATTATTAAATCATAACTAATTTTTTTGTAACGTGATTTTGTGAGTCATATTAAAAAATGTTTGTAATACCTATGGTAAAACAATACAAACTAATTTGAATTATTGCGTCAATAAAGAGATACTTCTAAGATTTTTGGAATGCTTCTAGAAAAACACGGGAGGCAGCAGAAGCTTTGTTGACCCAGTCCATTGTATATGATTTCGATATATCAGAATCTTTTTTGTAAAATCTAATTTGTGGTTGCCAGGGAAATCAGGATATGTGTTTTAGAAATCAGATGAACTAAGAACTTGATTTGTTAGGTCGCTGTAAATTATTACTTTTACGCCTCTTGACTTAAATTATCTAAAAATGTGAAAAAAAAATGATCCTACTTTACTCGGTTTCTAATCTCTCGATGTGTTTATGGGACTTGCAAGATCTATCTTATAAGTTACTTCCACCGTATATTGTTCGTCGCATTGAATATTTTAATCAATTGAAGACCTTATTTTGTTCGGTTATTTCACGTAAAATATTAATGATATTCTATAACGGAAGGGTTGAGTTACATACCATATAATTCGAACGGTTTTCATGAAATTATAGAAATTGGTTTATATAATTGTTGAAATACTCACTTCTTTTGCTAAAAACTGTATGAATTCTAAAATAATTTCTTAGGTTCTTTGATTAATCATGTTACGTCGAATGAAAATGGGAGACGGGACCGGGGATCGAACCCGGGACCTTGAGCTTTGCGCGCTCATGCGCCTACCGACTGCGCCATCCCGTTCGCCACCCGTCACGGTTCCGGGTTCGCTCAAGGTCCCGGGTTCGATCCCCGGTCCCGTCTCCCATTTTCATTCGACGTAACATGATTAATCTGTTACCTGGCGGTGAGGTTCACCGCAATCTAAGAGATTTCTATGTTTGTGAACCAGAAATGGAAAATACTACCCAAATAAAGTACTTCCTAAGGGAGTCGCCTCAGATGAGGAGTTTAGTCTCTACGAGGCCACCTCAGAGGTCTTTGGGTTTCACAAGTTGAATGAGAATGGTAGACGGACACGGGTGGCGAACGGGATGGCGCAGTTGGTAGGCGCATGAGCGCGCGTAAGCTCAAGGTCCCGGGTTCGATCCCCGGTCCCGTCTCCCATTTTCATTCGACGTAACATGATTAATCTGTTACCTGGCGGTGAGGTTCACCGCAATCTAAGAGATTTCTATGTTTTAGGTTCTTTGGTTGTGTTGCAGAGCGTTACAAACTCAATCGGGGATTACTGTCGTATGATTCATGCGATTTTACACGTGATGAGCGAAAATGGAGATGCAAGTATCTACGGTTCTTATAGATTTGTGGTTTAAGGTACTGGATAGTGTGGGGAAGAGAAGAAAATGTGGTTTGAACCAAAGCTGTATCATAACATTTCTCATGTTTCAACGGAATCGTTGTAAAACTACCGGTTAATTTTTTTCCTGGCCTTGTTTGTTTGAGAACTACTTGTTTTTCTTGGAAACCATAAAAGGAAGATTTGAAAACAAAATACGATATCACTATTGCGATTCTTCTCAATATTTTGGTGTTAGTAGTATCTAAATAACTGACCTAATTTTGGAAGTTTCATTACTAACTTCTGAGAAGAGAGAATATTTACAATGAATTAGTATTATTATGACCGAGTCAACTCAGAGTATCTTACCCGTATGCAAACTAATTTCTTTATAGTAGCCAATATAATTCCATACAAATCAATATTAATTTGATGTTTTAAATTCACTTGAAAAGTTCACCATTGAAAAACCATATAATATTTTGATCATGTACCTATACCATAAAGTTGTTTGGACTGTTTTTTACATTAGTCAATACATGACTAAGACGAAATAAAATATTTAGGTACTCGAAAACCATTAAATATATATTTTCCCAAAATAAATAAAATATTCTGCTTAAAAATCTTCAAAAATGTAACTGAACCCTTTGTACTGCTCTATCCTCCCCATACTTACGTGGAGTACTAAACTGGTTTCTCAATAAAACATTTTAACAAACAAACAGAGTAATTTAAGTAAAGTATTAAAAATTAATGTAAACTAAATGTTATAAAAGTAGAAAAATATAATATTGAATTATTTGTCGAACAGTACCAGGAATAATTATCTTAATTGAGAGCAAAAACCGATTTCCAATACACAGTTCATTTGACAGTTTTTTACTAGCGTAACTATTCAGAATTAATTTTTTAGGAGCACACCTTAGTTTGCTTAGTTGTATTCTAAATAATAACTTTTCTTTTTGTTTATAAAATAATATGAAATGCAATACTCAAAGAGATAGTGAAAGTACTGCCGCACTAATTTACCGGCTAATGGAATGTTAATATGAGAAATAAGGCTCTCGTAATGAAATGGCAGAGCGTGATAATAAATATGACAGATGTTTAGCACATTGTACTAACACACTTTATCTTTATAATATTATAAGTGGAAAGTAAATTATTATTTTGCTATTGTCATTGTTTACTTGTATGCGTCATTACAGGACTAACAATTATTTTTAAATAATATTTCTCTTTCAAATTTTTTTCCCGTATCACTAAATACGGGTGGTATATAAATAACAGTGATATAATATTGCTAATATCGACAGTCGTGAAGAACGTATCAAAATATACAACAACAAAAAACAGTTACAACTGTGCATGACCACATATATTATAATTAATTTATTACATATTCTCTTTCTTGTTCAACCTGTACTCTTTATACTTTCCTGATATGTTTCTGACAATATGTTACTTTTTTTCTCGCAACTTCCGAGTACCTCCGTTGAGGAGTGTTTGTAACGCTAACCCAGGTGAAAATTGTGACGGACCGGAACTCGAACCCGGGACCTACTGCTCTGGCCACAGGTGTGCTATCCACTGCACCACCCGCCTCGACTCCCAAGTCCGTACGCTCCTTCCACGTGTACGGTGAACCTGGGTCACATCCCCACTCTGGGAAAAGTGACAGCAGGTGGCTCCAATGCTGGTAGCTCTTAAGGCCGGTCTTCGCGTACCTACGCGTCGGTTGCATACAATAACTCACAACTTCCGTGTACCTACTCGTGGAGGAGTGTTTGCAACATTGACCGTCATGGTCGACCATTAACGTCAGGGCAGTGGCGGATCCAGCAAATANAGATGTGTATAAGAGACACCCCCCACACCGTGATAGACTTCTGCCCACTTTCGCCTTCCGAGGAATCAACTACCCAGCTAATTGTTTTGTTGGTACAATGGTGGAGGAGGTCCTCTTCTACCAGTAGCGGCATTTCTCACGCCAGTCTCCAGCGACCTCACGTCTAGTTCCTTCAACCAGTAGTAGCACCATCATGTCAGACAACGAATGTGTATTTATGGCAGCGGAAGTATACATTATGTTTTCAGTGTTGAGTTTGAATTTGATCCCGGCGAAGTTAAGGAACAGGGTTCTAAATTTTGTAAATTTTACACGAAATGAAAAAAAAAAAAAACGAGTATCTCATACAGTCAAGACAAATTCCTGAGGAGGGGTCCTTTAGGTCAATATTGACATATATCTCAGCCCCCTTAATTTACGCTTTGAATTTTATCTTTTCTGTTTCGTGAGATCTCTACTTCGTTTAAAGATTCAATCTATTTCCCGAGCATCTAGCTTTTTAGTAGACCACGATTCAACACAATGAAGTACGAACCGAGTGAGAAAACGCATGTCTCGGTTGCTGTTCTCTTTCCATTCGTTTTCGATCTTGGTTCTCCTGTCTCGCGAAGTAAAGAGCTCCTTGTTCAAACACTCGTCCTCTCCGATTTCCGTCCGGAGGCTGTCTCCCGCACTCGTCCCATATTCCGCCGCTTACCGCGCTTGTGCCACCGAAGCGAGTCAAGACCTTCTGTCTGAGAATGAAGGTCTCTAATACCTGGTCGTGCGGAAAATGTGGGACATTGAAGTACGGACTGTCTATCACAGAACGGTGAAGTAAGGCTTGGTTCCTCTGGATTACTTGACTTAGTGATTCTCCCTCGTCTATTATGAACTCATACATTCGAAAATAAAAACACGTACATGTCCCCTCCCTATGATCTGAATATTCATTAAATTTGTTTTCTAGTCGCAATTTTAATTAAAATATTCATTATAGTTAAAGTAATATTTTTAACAACTTTTACAAATATTACATCCGCTACTGCCCTTGGGTCCTTGATCGGAAGTGATGGAATTGTCCCAAGTTTATTCCGAAAAATAGCTTCGTTTATTGGCTGACATGGACGTACGCAGTTTTCAACGTTTCTTGTTTTACCAAAAAGTTATTTCTTTTCTATTTTATTTTTGTGCGACACATTAAATACTCGAATGAATTTGTCAAAGAACAGTCAATCCATTGTATCGATATAAACTGTCGATATTCTGGTGACGATATCGTTTAAAATAAGTGACTAATTTTGATAATATCTTCAGTAAATAATTTGGAGTTAAACTCTTATTGATGATACTGCAATCTTTGATACCTGCATAGTAATAATAATAAATAATAATAAATTTATTGTCAAAAAACCAGTACAAACTGCGTATGACCACGTGGAGGACAATAAACTAATTTACTCTCCGGAAGCAAGCAAGGGACCATCCCATCAATTCCGATCAAGGGCCCTAAGGCAGAGGCGGATTCAAAAATTTCAGCAAAAATTCCTAGATAAGATTGAAAGTTAGCTACGAGTTATATTTCTAATAGAATGTCAATATGTTTGTAAATTAACGCAAAAAATTGACATGTACAAATTATTATCAAACTATAGATTATTCTGAGTATAGTGTTTAAAAATCATAAGAATTGAAATAACTAATTGAAAAATCATAAGAATTGAAATCAACTATCATTAAAGGTCTAAATACTTTCTTTGTAGGAATTGACAAATTATAAGGTGGTACTTTTTGTTTAACATTTCATGATCAGATAAAGTGTTTCCACATTTTCTGCGTTATGATTCTGTAAGGACCAGGGGAAACAAGTATACAGTACTCTGATTCTAAACAATGAAATTGAAAAAAAATTGAACTAAGAAAACGATTATACACTTAATACTTCCACTGCTTTATTATATAGTTATTAATAAATTAGTGTTTTTATTAATATTATAGTTATTAATAATTTAGTTTAATTTTTATTAATAAGTCAATCTATTAATTTTCTTGTGTTTAATTTAAAACCTTTCAAATTACTTTTGGAAAGAAGTATAGAAAAGATAATTAAACAACCATTTATGGAAAATACAACATTGAAAGTAGGATGAATGCAATTCAACAATAAAATGCTTCAGTTGGATTCCTCCACTCATCCGATCATAGAGTATTTCTTTTTATGTATTGTTTGTCTAATTATTATAAGAGTAAAAATAGCATTACAAGACATCATCTGTTGGAGCAAGTAATTACATTTCTTCCACCGAAGCCGGAAATGCTCGCTTCAGCTCGTCAAAGTGAATTAGACATCCGGTCAGGGCACGCAAATAGCCAAGGGGGGGGCTATTCTGAGAGGCAAGCCTTACGAAGCACAATGCACAGCGTGTTGGAGAGAAGTCGTGTATTCAGCGATATCCTGTTGTCTACATTATCCTTCAGTTCACGTTGACGGCATCATAGATTAGCTATATAGTACTACCCGTCGTTGCTCGGGAGTTTTCTTAAACTAATTTTATTTTCCTCACGAAAAAATATATTACATCGATATTGTAAGATGAAAGTACTTTTACTGATTGGTTTTTAGTTCGTCGTTCGTCGTAATCGTTTTCTTAGTTCAATTTTTTTTCAATTTCATTGTTTAGAATCATAGTACTGTATACTTGTTTCCCCTGGTCCTTACAGAATCATAACGCAGAAAATGTGGAAACACGTTATCTGATCATGAAATGTTAAACAAAAAGTACCACCTTATAATTTGTCAATTCCTACAAAGAATGTATTTAGACCTTTAATGATAGTTGATTTCAATTCTTATGATTTTTCAATTAGTTATTTCAATTCTTATGATTTTTAAACACTATACTCAGAATAATCTATAGTTTGATAATAATTTGTACATGTCAATTTTTTGCGTTAATTTACAAACATATTGACATTCTATTAGAAATATAACTCGTAGCTAACTTTCAATCTTATCTAGGAATTTTTGCTGAAATTTTTGAATCCGCCTCTGCCTTAGGGCCCTTGATCGGAATTGATGGGAT
>NNCF01131389.1:225509-273991 GCA_002313205.1 Laupala kohalensis | reverse complement strand
GGCATTCGCATTCAATCTGTAGGTGCACCTCTACAGGCTCACGATGCGATTACTAAAGAATATTTAGAAAGGGTTCTCCAAGACATGCCCCACATTCAAGTTACAAAGAAGGGACATTCTTTTTAGGAAACAAGATACTACGTCATGTGGGAAGACCTCACGAAAAAACTGATGCAGTCAACAAACTATTTCTCGCTGAAAACTTTCAACAATTTGCCCATACGTTTCGCGACATTCTCCATTCTCAATTGCGACAATTACGTGAGCAAAGTTTAACACGATCTCTCCATGAAGCACACAAAGACGCATTCAACTGTCAGAATGTAAAAATTATTAATGCCGCTGATCCAACGCATGATTCAGATGTTGTCACTCTTGGTTATCTCAAGAAACATTATTCTGTTACAAAAGTAGAATAAACTAAACTACAATAAACACTTTTATTTGTTCTCCAACTCTTCTCGTTTTATTCTCACCTCAAATTATCCTAAAAAAAACAGATTATTAGAATTGGATTTCAATCAAATACAATAGAAAAGCAAATAATAATTAGAATTGGATTTCATGGAAAATTCAATTGAAAAACATAAACTAAAACAGAAACACACACACACATTTAGTTCCATCGCTGTTCGCTAGAATGGGTCGCATACGTCAATCAGCGGCCATTCGAAAACGTCTTCTAATCGCATTAAGTGTGTGTATGTATGCGAACGTTTGTGTGCCGCCTCCATCGTTACAGCGAGCGGGCAAGCCCGGAAGTGAGAGTCCAACCTCCCGGATATGAGGGGCTGCGATATCTTCTTTTCGCCAACCACAAAACGCAACCATACAATCTTTCGACGCCTCCTTCTTTCAAAACGCCCACTCAAATCCTTTCACAAAATGGAGTATGCTTTCGACGCAAACAAATTTATATATTTTCAATGTTACACAAACGTTATTTCTCACACCTTTCATTACGATAACACAAGACACTAACATTAACATTATTTTCAATAGCATTCATCATATTAATAAATATGTTATTAATACTATAATTATCATTATTATTATTATTATTATTATTATTATTATTCCAATTGAAAGAAAAACTTCAATTGAACATTGGATTTTATTGGCATTCAATTGAGAAATCAAACTATTATTATTAGGAATATTTTTAAAAAAAGATGATTCACAATCATTATAAATATTAAAAAAACTATTATTATTATTATTATTATTATTATTATTATTATTATTCAAATTGGAATTCATTCCCATTCCATTGTAAAAAAATAAACAATTTATTACGATAACAATTAACATTCGAATTGGATTTCAATCCCCTTCAATAGAAAAACAAATACTAATAAAACTAATTACGATTGACAATAAAACAAATTATAAAAACATTGCATTATTATTGGATTTCATACATAGGCATTGGTCACCAAAAAAAACCACCTCACGTGATCGTATGTGACGCCATGCCACGCATATGGTATTCGATTGGACGAAGAAAAAAGATTATGTCATATTATGTCATTGAAAAAAAGATTATATTATACAACGTCATTGAAATAAAATAAAAAATAAAAAATAGTCATATAATGATCCCACTAAGAATCGCCATCACTTCACTCTACGCAAGGCTTTCGTCCAAGACACACTATGGCATCATTTTTTGCCGTGCTTTCGTCGTAAACAACCATACGCTTCGATTACGCCATTTTCTCTTCCTTTTCGATACCACTCTAACCTAATACTTTTATTGCTCCATTATTGCACCTGATTGCGTGTGACGTGACCTCCTCCTCCTCCTCCTTCCCTTCACCAAACCTTTCTTTCTTCTTTCAAAATACCACTGTACACCCACTTTTCCAATACGTTATTGATTCATTATTGCACCTGATTGATTTTCTTTTTTCCTTTATTCACACTGTCCACTCGCGACGCTTTCAAACCACCCACCCACCTCCTGGGAAAGAGGCTTCGCTTCGACATCGGTGTTTTTTCTCACCGCCTGGGTTTTTCCCGCGAGGCTTCGCTTCGGCATAAGTGATTTTGGGAGGTGTGGGCTCACCACATGGGTTTTTCCCATGGCTCCGCTCCGGCATTTCCCGCCAAATCACCAAACCACAATATCCTCTGTAAATAGCGCTTATCTGGCACTGNGCGACGCTTTCAAACCACCCACCCACCTCCTGGGAAAGAGGCTTCGCTTCGACATCGGTGTTTTTTCTCACCGCCTGGGTTTTTCCCGTTCTTAACAAGAATAATTTTTCTATTTCGGTATAAAATGAGCGTGATATTTGGTAATTAACTGAAGAATTACAGTAGAAACACGAAACAAACGCCAAAACATTCCACAAAATGCATTCTAAGCCAATAACACTCTAATAATTTCTTACCCCTAAAGTAACATTAACAAAAATGACGTTTTTAGTTTAATATCAATTCAGCATAGCACTTGGCAATTAATTCTTGGGAAAAACACCAAACCAACGCCAATTTAACCCACATATCTTATTCTAAGACATTACAACCTTAAAAATTTCTTACCTCTAACCACCCTTAACAAGAATGATTTTTCTATTTCAGTAATAAACCAGCGTAACAATTGGTAATTAATTCTAGAAGCACAGAAGAAACACGAAACCAACGCCAAAACATCTAATTCTACGCCATTACCACCATACATTTTTCTTACATCAAACTTTACTTAACAACAATGACTTTTATAATTACCACTCTAATAATTTTTACCCGAAAACCATCCTCAACTGCAATGATTCTGATAGCTTCATTGTTAAGCCTGCGTGGCTTTCAGTAGTTTATTACAGGATTATCTAGAAAAAAATCCAACGCCATAATATTTACTCACCTAATTTTAGGACTACACAACCACAAAATTTCTTACCCCTAAACTACCATTAACAAGGTTATTTTTTTCTATTTCATTATCAAATCTTATAAAATATATTTTTGAGTTAAAAAATTCAACATTTTCATATGAAATGCATTCATATTTTACGCAATAAATAAATAAAACATTTATTTGGAATTGATTCTGATTTTGGATTAAAATTAAGTAAGCATTTCCAGTATGTGGAGAACACGGTGAAAAATACATACTAACAGGTGTGAATCAATGTGTTTCATCTCTAAATATAATGTCGAAGGAAATGAACGTCTACTACGGAGCAGTATCTCCTATGACAACATATGGTGCGAAGCACGGGGAAAAGTGATGTGTTATATGCATAACATGTGCAACAGGTTTGCTTGTTTCGCCTAAGTGGTGAGTACAGACATTGACTGATGCCTTGAATGTCTATAACAACTAGAAACAAGAATAAATGATTTTGTTCCTTGAAGCGTGACAAATAAGATGGAAAATGTCGAAAGAAAAGGTGAACTACATACAAATATTTATTCTTAAAATTACTTATGCGAAGAGGGATTAGAAAAGGTTTGTGTCTGAACCAACAGTAGTTGAAATGTTGAATAAACACGGAGAAATTGTGCTTTTTTATTGTGTAATAATATAGTGCTTATTTTCAGAATGTGAATTCTGTGTTAAGGGGTTTTCATAGTATAGTAACATTTTGGATAGAATTTAAATGCAATTTTTAATGTCTAAAATATCCGAAAAATTGATTTATTTATTAATTGCGACGACTGGTCATGGTGAGTATTGCAGCCTCTCCCCAGTCCATGATGTCTTCTTTTCTAACTCGTCCAGAAGCAGTTTACATGACTCGTGTGATGGTTCACGAAATAAATGTCGAACCAGTTCACTCGCACACATGACCGATGAGCATACTCGTCGTAATTAACAGGCAAGATTCCAAGCAGCTTACTTGCCCCGTGTAAACAGATTTTGTAGGCAGGAAACCTGCCTCGCTGCTCGCCGGGCAGGTTACCTGCTAAGCAGCTTGCCCTGTGTAAACGGGCCTTTAGTGCCCCGTGTAAACGGGCCTTCAAATCTCATAGGTACATTCAAAATTCACGCCTTTGAGTTTAAAAAATGAATGAAATGGATGGACATACTATTACTTAATTAATAAACGAGTCTTTTAAATCATCCTGGAATTCACGGAACTGTATTCTATGTTTCCCCGTCAGAACAATTTAAAATAAATTAACATCACGTATGAGATCCATCGATCATGATGGATGTTCGATACTCGCAGACCTGTAACGTCACGCTATCAAGCGAGCGAGAGAGCAGCGAGCTGCTACGAAGTAAGCCTCCGACGAGCGATCGTGGTCAGTCTCATTAATTTGCTCTGACCGACCAGTCATCATTTCATCACTTATTATTCGGCACGCAAACCCCCTTCCCCTTCATCCTCTACTAGGAGACAGCTGCGGGAATTATTTTCAACAGCACATCTCGTGAGCATCGGCAAGCAATCACTCACGAGATATTCTCCAGGTCTAACCTGCCAGCATTTTGGACCTCAACATCAACTGCATGTCAACTCAAAATCGTCAAATCAACACCAACCCAACACCGTCAAGGCTGAATCTTTGGAGAATCGGTTCATCTCGTCTCACCTAATCTCAGCACCTCACATGAACTTCCAGTTTTGTATTATTTCATTGATTGCCTCATTTTCATGCTTTATCTTTCTAGTTGCAATGTTTTGTTATTAAATTATTTTGTTAGTATTTCCATTATTCAACTCCCATCTCCAACCCTCATCACACCTCTGATCCTTCGAACCTCAACCCGAATGTACTGGAATTTTCTCATTTAATCCAATGTGTGATTAACTGTAGCACTTAAAGCATTGTACAGGGTTCGGCACATATTGGCGAATAAGAAAGGTACGGAACCCACAAGATATGCTCTCTGGAATAGAGGGACAATCAAATGTTAGAATCAGTGTGGAGGTGGGAACAAACTTTCCCTGCACCTTCCTCTTAATTCTGTGTATGTTCGCAACAACTTCAGGCTCAAAAATTATTTTATGTCTTCATCTGATCCTTGACGGAGCCTCTACCCAACAATGAATTAAACTTGTGTTAGAGTGATACGCAGTAGAGCTTTGCGGCTTGGTAGTTCTGCCTTTTGCCGCGACGTTTGCTATCCTGCACTTCCGATTCGCTGTAGAAATATACACATCAACATAGGCGTCAAAGACCTCACAAACTGACGGCTTTCTCCTCACCGGAAGTGCAAAATACCAATAGATGGTGGCCATGTTGCAAAGCTCTGTACTGGATTCTCGTAAAGGACATCATCATGTGTGCGAATTTTCATCATGCTCGGATTAAAATTGTAGATTTGAATAAAAAAGACGTATGCACACACACTCACACCGCCCGAGACACTCTTCTATTTATAAAAAGAATTGTCCCCAAATTCATGGAATCTGAGTATGCACTGCCTCAGGAGGTGTACTTAACTTTGGGCAGCCAAAAAATCACTTTTTTTAGTTTTTGCATATATCTCGGAAACGAGCATCGCACATAACATTTTACTATTACTAAAATTAAAGAAAATTAAATTCTGCTCCAAATGACCATTACAACTTTTTCCGCTAAGTTGCTAAAAAAAATTTGATCAGTCAATACTGGAAAACCATATAGAGATAGAAACCATAGAAACTGTAAAACCACTGTAAAATGGTAAATGGCCGTTTTACTTGGTTACCATTGTACAGTGGTTAATATCTGTGGTACCATTTTAGAGTGGTTAACTTACTAGAACTTCAATCAAAAGTGTTTTCCATGCAGCCCTTGATTCAAATGTGAGCACTATGTCCTGCAAAACCCAAAACTATACGTACAGAATATACAAAAAAACGACACTGAAAATATTACATATGAAGCTGGTAGCTGGTATGTCTTCATACCTTGACAGCATTATTTAAGGGTTGATCGGTAACAATACATATTAAGGCAGTCTTTGTCTATGTTAGAAACTGGCCTTATTCGTAAACGTAATTTATAAACAAAAATGCTGTCAAACCTGCAAAACTATCATATTTATTTAAATCGGTGATTTTCCAAAATCATCTTACCGGGGAATTCGGAGAAACAAAGGTACTTAATAATAAGTTTGCGATATAGTGTTATTTTTCACGCTAACCAAAATAATTTCGTCTGTAAATTCTTTGCGAGGTTTGTATACATTCGTTATTGTCTTAAGAATATTACATTCTCAATATGATTATTGGAATGAAGCGAGTGATTTACACGGCGTTGAAATCACCACCAATGATAATGGATTTGAAATATTCTGGTTGAAATATGAAATCTTATTCAAACTCAACGGTAGAACTCAGTACATCAAACAATAGCACAAATTGTAATTTTAATACATACTCATAATAAATTAATAGAGTTTGGAAAATGGTCTGTTAATACACAGGAGAGAATTATAGTAATTACCTCGGAATCGAGCCAGGTCAATTGGCTTAGTACCACACACAGTCATGGCAAAAGGATCCGCCCCGTGTGCCAGCAACCACCCCACCATTTGAGAATGTCCATAAGCAGCGGCAAGATGTAAAACGGTGTAACCATGAATGCGTCGAGCATTTACACAACAACCTATGAAGAAGAGCAAGTATTGAGAAAAATTGAAAGTAATATTCTTTATGTTGAATACATTGAAATTTTTCCTCATTACGTCATTTTATCTTATTTCAAATTTTTCCGTGCTTATTTTACTTTGTTAACAAATGGTAAATTTTCAATATTTTATACAGGTACATAGTTTCATTCTAATTTATAATATTCTGGGGGAGGGAGACGTTCAGGCTACGTTCAAGTATAAGAGACCATTTAGCGATGTGTCTTGGTGTAAAGATATATAGGTTGATTCTAAGCCCCCGACGATTCACACAGCAGAAACTGTGTGACTGGAGGGTGCAGCGCAAAAGAGAAATAGAAGTCAAGGTCTCCAGGAATTAAGGTGATACAACTTTAAAACTCAAAGAGTTGGTAGAATCGACACCTTCGAGAGAATGTGTTCTCACGAAGGTGACGGTAGAATACGTACTAAAATCAAATTAGTGTTCGTAGATCAACAAAATTACAAAAAAATGGGCCCTCGGTCACAGAAAATTTCCACTTAGGTCTAATGAAATAATTTCAACAACATAAAATGAGTAATGAAGTAATAAAACAAGTTTTAGTGGAAAATAATAGATCCAAATGTAAATAAACCCATGTGGTTTGGATTTAATTCAAAAACAATTTGGATTTAATACAAAAATAATTCGAAAACAGGTTGATAGTTTTGAATGGTAGAGGTGTCATTTTGAAGGTAATGTTCAAACTACAGTAAAAATAAAACTAATAAATTATTACTTTTCATCAAGGGAATTTTGACTTGACTTTATACTTATAGAGAATAATAATACTCGTATGTGTAATTAAATATGGGAATACACAACGTAACGCAAGCAAACAAATGATGTTTCACTCCGAATGTCAAAATGAAAGTTACAGGTGCATAAGGTATCAGTAAAAAATTGAAACCCGTTTGAAAGTTTCTCTCTGTAGTACCCAAGCATGTATCTAGAGTTGTGTCATCATTTTGAAGAAATGCATGGAGTTTCATCAACGAAACGTGATTTTACTTACCTCAATGTTACATTATTCCTCGAGAGTAAGACATATCGTTGATGAATTTTGATATAATAAAGATAAATTGGCGAGTTTCAAAAAAGGAAACGGCAATTTGCCCTGGTAGAGAAGATTTAACTGTGAAGTGCATTTACCTGTTTTATTATTTTAATCTTGTATTTTATTTAAAAGGTATCACAGATGCCATTGAAACAACTCAAAATCAACTCAAATCATCTCTGAACTAAATAAATCTCTAAACAAAGTTCCTAATACTAATATTTTTTCCTCTGCGTTGATGAATGAGTGAGTTAGTGACGGAGTTGTTGAGACACTCACTCAGGCCAACACCGCTTGTATTGCTAGATGGGTGTGCTTGTGGTAATTATTCTACTGTAACAAATATATTATACGACCTTAGTCGGACTCCACACAACATGTATTGCGAAAGTATATATATGCGGATTTTGGCGAGGTTGACGCATGAAATAGATCTCCGCATAAGAAACCTGAGATTGGTGATATAGCGGCAAATTAATAAGAACTAGTGTTATGCCCGAGCAGTAAAGGTACAGTTATTGACTGGGCCTACCAACCTAGGGGGAAGGCTAGTGGCGAGGACAAAGCGTACTTTATACTTGGAAAGAGGGCAGAGTTTTGAAAATAGGAAGGAACAGAGTCACGCTGCTAATTGTCTATAAGAGGATAGAGGGGACTATCACGCAAGTAAATATTGAGTACAGCAGTACAGAACTAAGCAAAAAGGCACCATATTGGAAAATATAGACTTCTAGGGAAACGATCGATTTCCAATTCCAGTATATTGAAACGGTATTGAATTTTGAGATGCAGTTTGAAATTAACTAAGAGTAAATTAATTAAAAGAAAACTGCGCTAAGAAAAAACCCATATTAATAACAAAATTGAAAATAAAGATATTGAAAAACAGGAGATAACCAAAATAGTATGCAACAAAAATCAATGTACTAAGGAGACAAAAATAAATCGCTTGAAAAAACAATTACCTCCCAGAAAGTACTACTGGAGGACGCAACAAAAGCACTAATTACTCCTAAACGGTAGTGAGATCAGAGTTGCAGATCAAACTAGACTACTGTACAAAATAAAAAGAAGAAAATAGAGATTAAAAATAGCAAGTAATATGTCGCGTAGTCGCAGGCAGCGGGCGCCCGCATAGCCAAGCGAGTGGCGTAGCCGTCCCAAAAATAGTGACTCTCTCATTCTTGGTTCAGACAGACCCCAACAGGTCCAGCCAACATTCCTTTGTCCTTCAGTTGGTTCAGATAGACCCTATCGGGTCCTGGCAACTGTCCCTTGATTTCTAATGCCTAGCTAGTTCAGACAGACCCCTGCTATCGTTTCCTTCCGCTGCTCCACCCACTATCTCCCGAGTCTGTACGGTCAACTCTTTCCATCTCCCGTACACTTTAACCGTCTCAGTCAGTTAACGATGGTCCGTGTTGAGTCGCTCTTCGGGAGAACCGTTCCTTCGGGGACAGAGCTGCGTTCCTCCGAAGTCGCCGTGAATGTTGCTGATTAAAGGACCATAAACCACTGTTCGCCATGACTGGGGTCATTCCCTATTCTCATTTACCCCCTCTCATCATACCATAGGCCTTTAAGGGAATAGGGTAACTGCTCCTAGAGCTATAGTGCCCCTCCTTTAGTGCGGTGACTAGGTTAAAGAAAAAGTCGCCTCACGACATTTGGTTGTCAGGTGTGGGGTGGAATTATAAGGGTTTCTTCATGTTAAAATTAGCAGACACCTTACGATAATTTGTTTTGAGAACGTCACTACATTTGGTTTTCAGATGTCAGGTAAAACTATAAGGAGGGGAGTTACGACATTTGGTTGTCAGATGTGTTGTAGAATTATGTGAGTTCCGAAGCTTTAGAGTCAATCTAAAGGATTCGACCCTGAATTCCCTCATGACATTTGGTGACGTGAATTTTGTTTTCTCTTTAACGCCACGGAATTTTCTTTCTCTTCCTTTTGTTTCATGAGTGAACATTTTATTATATTTCACCTAGAATAGGATCAATATGGATAGGATAAATGTGCTAAATTTGTATAACAGTAAGTATGGAAAACACATTCTTTCGCCTAGATTGTATTGTATTATGTAAGAATGTATTAAGAAATTTTAATGTCGAATACGATAGAATAATTTATGACATGTCCCACAAACAACTTATTACTAGTGTATTAAGAAGAGAGATAAAAGATAATGTATATTAAAATCCAATCAAAGCAGGATTTTTTATCTCCTCTCCCGTTTTTTTCTTTATTTACCTCACCCATACGTCATGTCTGTCTCTACATTTTTATGGTGTACTCAGTGATGGCAAAACGGTAAATGGGTAAGTGCTCTGTGAAAATGGCTGGAGATGTGACCCTTAAATCATTTCCTTCATTCTAGTTCTCGGCTGTATTTTTACTCTAGGAAAATAAGATCGCCTATTAAAAAATAATCATGGATTTTTTATCGTGAGGCGAGGAGACCCCCACATGTCGAATAGAGGTGCAGCATACAATTAACACGTTAGAAGGCGGCACAAAAAATGTCACGCCTAGCAGAAACACCGCAACGGAAGGAGAGGACTTTAAGGAGAGTAGTAGGGACTACGTGGAAATTAGGATTGGCGAACAACATCCTGTTGGTACTTTGTTTCACGGGGAAGATGATGTTTCAATAGAGACATTTTTAGAACGTCTAAAAATTGTGAGCCAGTTTAATGGGTGGTCCGAAGAGGGAATCTTGGCAGCCACCCGCCTCCGAATAGCGGGGCTGGCGAATGACTTTATTGAAAATCACCCGCACGTTTTAGAACCTTTGTAAATTTTCTAAATATATGAAGGAAAGGTTTTGTCCAAAAATATCGAGGACAACTCTAGAAAAACTCTTGAATAGCACTATTCAGGGAAATCTGGAACCAGTTGCGGAATTTTCGACTAGAATACATGGCGTAAATTAAAGGCCGCATATGGAGATGTAGAGTCGGAAGCGATGTCCGTTATGTTCCAACGAAGACTGTTGGCACAGTTTCTAGTGGGATTGAGGGAACAAATTGGACGACTTGTGATGGTACAAAATCCGTAAAGTATATTGAAGGTTGAAGAGTTCGCTCGCACGCACGAAAAGGCAGTTCAGGTATATAACTCCTTGAGCACAACCTTGATGTAACGTCCGCTTGCTTTGCAACGTCGCTAGTAGCCACGCAGCCGTGGGAAGATAAGCGCCACGTGCGCCAGGTCCAGGAACCGCCGCATCCGTCACCTGAGGGACGGCCGACGCAGCGGTTCGCAAGGTCGCAAAGGATGGAAAACTTGACTTGCAGTTTCTGCAGTCGACGTGGGAACATAGCTAGAGACTATCGTGCAAAGAATAAAAAATGTTTCAATTGCGTAAAGATTCACATTCGGTATATACCTGTCCCTTAACAATTTGTGGGATCTGTAGGAATGCAGGTCATAGGTCAGTAGATTGTAAGAATGTGTCAAAACACGTAGTCAGTACAGCCCCGAGCGGAGCGGGGAGTCAGTAATATTAACGATCAATCCAGTACCATTGTATCCAAATAATTTTACAGAAGTCGAGAGGCTAACAAATGAACAGACATTAAGGTTAGATTTTTTAGATTTACTGGAAAGAAACGAGTATGAAAACTTAGAATCACCGTTGATACCTGAAACACCTCAGACAAATGAACAGAATTTAGATTTTTTAAGTTCACAAGAGAGGAATAACAGTGAAAACGTACAGTCACCTTTGTTACCTGAATCGTCTCAGAATAATAATGAAAATAAAACCTGATTTTTTTCAAGTTCAGATTTTGAAGAAGTATCGATGCTGCCAGAATCTATGTTGCCTACAATTTCCGTGCAAAAATGTGATAACAGTTGTGAAGTAGTGTATACAGAAGACGTGAGTGAAGCAACAGTTAGAAATGTAGAAGTAGAATCGCAAACAAGTATTAATAATATTAGTGTTGAGTAGTCCCGCTTCCGGTGGCTTCAAACGAGTAAGTGGGTCCACATAAGATGTCCACATCTAGGTGTGAATGATAATGAATGTGTGAATGTATGTACTCAAGGCTCCGATGTTACTACAGGCCCCGTTCGATTTATCTGTTTCTGGGGAGCGGTCACGAGTTGAAAATATTACCGCTCAAGTTGTAGTGGACGAACGGTCGGCTACACAGCAGTTCTGCGGAGAACGTTTGAAAGTAGATGTGTCGGACAGACAGCTGGTGGCTACAAACAGTGACTCAGACAGAGGGCGATTAACCAGAGGCTTCTCACACAGCACAACAAACCAAGTAAGTTACGTCGCCAGTAAATGCAATTAAGAAGGGACAAATTATTAGCAGAATAAAATTGAAACCGTTTTCAGAAGCGAAAACTACTATCAAAGTTAATTCGTCCAAGAGTTCAGAGATATGTGTCGATGAAAACTTAAAAATAAATTCGACATAGTCAGAAGTAAAGGAGGGATTAGCTCAGATCCTATTGTTAAACGAGACAAAGGAATGTAAGACTTTCGAAAATCAATTAAGAATACCATATTTTCATATTAACTCTTCACAGGATGTAGGTGGCAAACAGTATTGAAGGTGAACTCAGTTTAATGGAAAAAATAATTGAAAACTCTTTTTTGAATTTTTTTGATTCGTTATTGTTTTCTGACCAGTGACAAAACTCGACGTATGTTTCAAGTGTTCGAAAGAGTCAAAATGTTGGTAGAATCGCTATATCCATTCCCAAAAGAATATCAGAAATTGGAAATGTTTATTTTGATATAGTATTGGAACAGCTTTGCATTTTTGGGAAAGAGTCTCAAAGTATTTTTTATTAGTTGTTCAAAGTCAATTCTCATTATGAATTTTTGTAGCCTTATTATTCTTTGTCAGTTGCTAATTGTTATGATTTCTAGAGAACTAGAATGCGCATGGTTAACAAATAAATGTTTATATTAGGGGAGAATCTAAGTATCCCATGGGAGAAGTTACTGCTTCCTGTAAGAGAGAGAATCCGTCGTTTGCTTGCGTACTTAGGAAATGCCTACAATTCGCCTATGCACAGATTGCAGAATGTAATAATAGGAATGTCGCGGTGGAATACGACAAATATACCAATTAATGCGGATTATTAAAAAAACAATCTTCGCTCCAAATCAAACGGAAAAATTGGTATATCGCTAGATAGGGTCATTTTAATAGTATAAGTAAGGTCGCATTTGATTCTAGAGTATATTCACAATGAACGCACCATCGCAACCTAGCCACCCTTTCCCCCAGACCCAGGTACGGAGTCGCCAGCGGTTGTCACAGAGTACGCACAACCTATCATTAATGAGCAGCCTATGCGCGGTCCGAGCGTCACGCCTTCACGTCCACCGAATCCAGAGATAAGAAGGTAAACTCTCCGCCCCGTGGCCGAGAGAAAGTCTTATCTGGCCAAATGACCGACGGACGACAACATCCAGAGGTGACAGAAGAAGGAGAGGAATGTCCGCTCTTCCAGTGACGACGAGCAAAACAATCACGTGGTCATCGCCACAGCCAGAGCGCCCCGTCCTGGAGGACACCGCAGAGCGGAAAATGGCGGCCCGGGAACAGCGAGTCCAACGGTATGGTTTCTAGACTCGCCAGTAAACTAGCTGCCGCCCACCAATGTTATCATATTTCGTATACGATAGATTTTACTTGTTGTCGATGCACATGCTCTATTTTTATTTTATTTTTGCTTTAAAACAAAGGGTACTTCACATGAAGTACTCTTTTGAATGTTTCTCAAAAGCGGGTCCAACGATTTTGCTTAAATTTTTGGTACGTAAAGTACAATTAGTATGCATTACATCCGCATTAGCAGTATTTCGCTTGAAAGTTTGGTATAGACACATTAAATTATTTTCTGTCTGCTACATTTACACATTAGTTTACTGCTTCAAGAAGCTTCAATAATATTTGGGAGTGTAAATGGACCAAGCAGACGATTTACTTTTCGTAAACTGAAATGAAAGATATGATACTGCTGAAACATCAATTTCTATCTAAAACGAAATTTCATTTACATGATACTTTTACGATATTTATTTTACGATGGAAAAATATATTTATCTTTGAACTATCATATATCATGTAAATAAAATCAATTATAGTGACAAATATATTAAAATGCAGCAAATCCACCTCATAAAACCGCCTCTGCGTATATACAGTTAAGAAAAGGAAGGCAATGATTTGTTTTCAAAAAGTTTGTCGCGCGAAATGTTCATAAAAGTAGATATCAATTAATTTCATTGGGTTGGTAAGTAAGTACTTGCCGAATCATGTATTTTATTTACGATTCGCGCGACAAGCTCTTTGAAAACAAATCATTCAGCATAAAATATTAAATCATTTTCAGCGAGAAAGATATTACGTACGTTTATTTTTTATAGGATATACTAACGTGAAATATGTATAGAGGTATCAGCATGTGGCATTGCATTACCTCAAGACAAATCTAAGCTAATTTTATTCGTTTTAGTACATGTCGTAAATAAAGGCTTGTTTTTAAAAAGGTTTTTATTTATTATTTTATACTTTAGAGAATTAGAATTTGTTTATTTATTTGTCGTAATAATTAATTTTGATTGTTTACATCTTTCCAATACTAAAAACGTTTTAACAAAAACTTTTAATTAATATAAATAAATAATATAATATTACCCGTGTGATACACCTCCCGAAAGCAAAAACATCATTTTAAGACGCGATCGTAATGATAAGAAGTTTCTCTACTATTCGTGACGATAAGATAAGAAATTATAATGGAAGGGCGTGTGTTACGCAATTCGTTAAACTTATTTGTATGAGGAGATGGATCGCATTTCAAGGGACTCTTCCCAGAAATAATCCACTGCGAGTTATCTCTGAATAAAATCGTTATTTAAGAAACAAAACTTTAAAAAGTTTTCATTTGAATTAGATATCATAATAGGGCATTGTTATTGGGTTTATATATGTGTCATATTTCAGCTCAATCGGTTGGGGGGAACTGGTTTAAAATTCACTTGCAAGATTTGGCACAAACATTCTAACAGGTCAAGTTAAAAAAAAACTTGTAATAAAACGTCGTTAACACATTTCGTATGTTATACATTCCGTCAATTTAGGTTCGATAGAATATAAAGGAATACAATCCACAGATCGGAAAAGTAATTATCATTTGGTGAGTAATTTAGATTTACAAGTAAATTCCTAAACTCACACCGCCATCGCTGCGAAATGGAGAATAAAGCAACTATCTAAACAATTTAGACTTGCTATTTTAGCCTCTTCTAAATTATAAAGAAAAAAACAAATACACAGATCACTCCGTATCTAAACGAAGTCACTCCAGGATTCTTATTCTTAACATATTCCTCTCCTTTGCATCGAACAACTAGTGGTGCAAAACCATTGCACATACTTTCTCATATACGTTTCTCCGTCTTCAGCATAGAGTGAGAAACAATTCGATAGTGGAAGGGTCATTTCTGGCATGGTCCTGTATATTTTGTTCATCTTCCAGTGCTCTATTCATGCTCAAGGTCGCTAGATGAACTTATTAGTCTTTCATTTAAATTTGAAAGTAAAATAAATATTCAGAATAATATTTCAAAACATATAGTGACATATCAATCTTATAAATATCGTAAAAGTGGTATGTAAATGAAATTTCGTTGTAGACAGAAATTGATGTATTTTCGTATCAGCAGTGCGTGTGCTGTCCTCGTATGTATTTTATCATTATCATATCTTTCATTTCAGTTTACGAAAAGTGTATTCTACGTCTGCTTGGTCCATTTACACTGCCAAATATTATTCAAGCTTCTTGAAACAGTAAACTAAAGTGTAAGTGTAGAAGACAGAAAATAATTTTGTGTGTCTATATCAAACTTTCAAGCGAAATACTGCTAATGCGGATGTAAAGCATACTAATTGTACGTTACGTATCGAAAATTTAAACAAAATCGTTGGAGCCGCTTTTGAGAAACATTCAAAAGAGTACTTCATGTGAAGTACCCTTTGTTTTAAAGCAAAAAAAAAATAGAGCACGTCCATCGACAACAAGTAAATTCTACCGTATACGACATATGAATAAAATTGGTTCATCCATTCACTCAGAATCGCTGCGGATGGACGGACGGAATGCCAAAAACTACTTTTTCTGAACCTGGAATAAACAAAACATATTTCCGTCGAAATCTCGCTTTCGAACTTTTTTCACGATTACAAAACTTTCTATATATTACGTATATGAGAAAGTAAAAACACACGTGCGAAACCGGAGAGAGTTGCTTTCACATTTCTTGTTCCCACTCCCCAATAGCATTTACTCTGATATTCCAATGACCTTTGACATTTTAATTACTTTGATAATTATACAGATTTATGGGTTCTTTAAAACAGAACGCCGCGGCGCGCCGTGAACATTTTGTAAGAAATGGTACTATTGTATACGGTATGTGCTGAAGAATTGCTGAACGGTTATCAGGTTCACAAATCACTCATGCAATTCTTCTATAAATAAAAATATTTTACCTGACTTATGTAGAAGAATTAATAATCTTGAATTCCAGACAGACGTTTTAATGACTCTATGAGCAGCTAAATATAGTGCAGATTCACCCGAGTTGCTTCGCGAAGAAACATCAGCTCCTGGAGAAAAAAAACAAAAGGGACGTGTAGTAACATTAGTAGTAATGATGTTCATTATCAATAATATTGTGTAAATACAATCAATTTATTTTATAGCTAAGATATAAATGACTTTTTATCACATATAGAATGAGAATAATCGCTCCAAAAACTAGATATGGGAAACGCAATGGAGTGATTTTGAGAGGATCTACTGTTCAATATTTTTGTAACTTGTACTTTGGTTTCAATATCTTTGAAAAATATATTTGCAAATTTTCCTTTATGACATTTCTATTTCTTTCATTCATAATTATTTTGACAACCAATTATATTTACAAATTCAATGCAGTGTTCTGTTTGTATACTAATTTTCTTTCTGCTGCAATTTTATCTTTAAGGCTGCGCCACTGTTTAAATAGACGGGCACATCACCTACCATAATCAACAACGGACATTCTCCGGATCGCTAAATTACTGTGAAATATTTCTTACTTTTCCCCAGTCTCTATCATGGATCTCTTGTCCTGTTTCCCCAAAACTCCATCAAGATACCTTCTGTCAGACCCATACAACTCACAATCCAAAAGAACATGCTCAGTTGAATCCTCGCCCTTACCACGAGTTCATTCATCACTCCGTCTTCTTATTCTGGTCAAGTAAGAATTAAAGTTGAATATCCCGTTGTAAATTGTAATAGATATGGGTTAAGATTAAACCAAGCTCGCGTTTTTTCCTGTAATGAACATGTTGCATAATCTTCTAGTTGTACTATGTCACCATCGTTTTTACCAACCTTCCAATAGTCGCTTGGTTAGCTGTTCTCTTTCATTCACACTCGAGCATATCTCTTCCTCATTTTTCAGTATCTTACCTCCTCTCTTAAATATCTTTGGGAAGCGTAATTTTCTTACATGGAGATCTATGGGCCAAATTCCTATTATCATTCTAGTGAGTTCGTAGACACAGCTCGGCAACATCCATTAATATTGAGCAAACACATCCTCTGTAAATTTTTCATCTTATTCTCGTAGTTTTGAATTACACATCTTGTTCCTCATCAGAAGCAACACAATGTTGATCTGAGTCCCCCTTTGCATAACATTATGAGTTCCTTATGTGTGATATTAAACTTGCTGCCACCAATTCACCTCAGAATGTAATAAATTCTTTACTTTTTGTACCGTGAATTGTAAATATTTCCAAAATTGTAGTTTCTCGTCAACTACCACTCCGAGATATATATACTTTAGCTTCCTGTCCACAATTCCTCTGTGCTGTCTGCTAATCCTACTCGACTATCCTTTTCAACGGTAGTGAGAACATTGTAAGCGTAAGCCACACAATTAATATCCAGGTACTCCACTTTCTCGAAAAAGTTGTTTGACAACAAATTCCTTGATGGCAGTGAAAAGTCGTAATAATCAAATTATGTCATGAGAAAAGGTTTGATTTACATTTCTCTTACACGAGTAGGTAAACGGTTGCGAAGTTTCCATAAAGAGTGAATCGCGATGAAAACGTTTTGACATGTGGTTCTTGATTTTTAACGCGAGAAAAGGTAAATTGAATAAAGTTTAAGGGGAATGTAATTCGAGTATTTTCTGCGGATTTCTTTAGTCTCGCCATAAATATTGTGATTTAAATGTATTCAACAAGAGAACCATCCAAAGATTTCATTTCAGTTACCAAAATACCAGATCAATTAAAACAAAGACCTTGAAACAAAGAACGATAAAAAATACATTTCTCGAATCCATTGCAATTCGTGCACGTTATATAACATTCAACAAGATGGTTCTCGTACTTCTATCTAAACGGAAACCGAATTGACATTTAATAATGATATTTTTACAATTCCGAACCATTTTTTCTAATAATTTTGAGTGTTCAGGACGCTATTCAGTACTGGTAGATACTCATTTGGTTTTGTAGTCCGGTGCAGTTATACAAAAATTTAAGGTGACAAAAAGTCAAATGACAAATAAATAATTTAAGGCTTACGACCTTTTACGGACGAACAGTATATATTTTATGAAAAGCTCACTCATTATTTAATGAAATTAAATAAATAATTCTTTCGACTATTTAGACAAACAGTATATGTACTCTCAAAATATATACTGTTCGTCCGTAAAAAGTCGTAAGTCTTCAATTATTTATTTGTTATTTGATTATATAATGGACGTGTAATTATTGTAGTATTAAAAATGTTTATATTCATGTTTTCAAAATTTTGTATTTTAAGAAGCCGGAAATGGGGCACAGAGTGTAAATGAGGTCGGAATCAGCTGCACATAAATAGGTTTTTGTTCCCAGTCAATTCTCTATTTTGGTTTCATTTCAATAATTTTTTCTTGAGTTATCGGATGAACAAAATTCTTCACACTCACGCGCATACGACATTGAACATCATCGCCAAACTTTGAAAATAGACTCTCCTGGAGGCAATTCGTAAAGATACGAAGATATCTCGAAATTTTTCGACCGATTACAATACTGTCCTTATGCATATTGTATAATTGGAAAGTAAATAAACAGAATGTTCACTGACCTTCATCTTCAACCACCTAGTCATTCCAGAGGTGTCAACAAAGTGATGGACTTGATCTAGTTTTGAATGTTCTTCCAAAAATCTTAATTAATGAGATGGAATTAGTGGTTTCTTTTCTTTTTTCTCCAGTTATTGGCTTAAAACGTTTCTTCAATAGCTTTTCAAATAATTTAAATATATTGGGAAAAAGTGAAATTGATCGATATGAGGCTTTTTCTTCTAGTATAGTCTTCCTAATTTGAGAATCATAATTACTTATAAGAGCAATTTTCCACTTTTTCGATACATATCTCAATCGGAATGCGACATTGAAGAGAAGAAAAGTTTAACGATTGCTTTTCGCGGAAACAGTTTCAAATTTTTTCCAGTTTTTCGGTCCTAGCCGGAGGCTTTTTCGCATTAATGTTCAATGTATTTCTCTCTTGACTTCATTATTTACATAACATTGAGTAACATATTTTATTATACAATATTCTTTCTTATCAACTAGCCTGCTCTCTTCATCAGAAGTTTGTCGCAATAGTGGTTGGGATATGTTTTCCAAATGGTCAGAAAACATGATACCTCTTTCTCAATTTGACCTTGTCCTTTTTCCACCGGCACTTCTTAATGGTGCGGTTTGTCAATAGACCGTTTTATTTTCTTTGTGGTTATCCCCTAGGAGTATTCAGAAGACTCAGACCATTCCGGTTCACTCAAATGCTTATGCTTCTCATGCTGCTTCACACCTGAATTGGATTAAATTGAACGATGTTTCATTTTGTATACCATACATAAAAGACTGAAAAAATCCTTAAGCAGTATGGCAACCACTCTTAATAGCTACAATTCCCGAATTTGCTGCTCTCCTACTTTTCGAGTTATTCTGCATTCTGCTAACTTAATAAATCTAGCAAAACGCACAATGTCGGAATGCATTTTAAGAAGCAAATAATTAAGTACAGAACTGATTTTAATTCAGTTCTGAACACCAAAATTTACCTCTCTTTGGTTCTTCAGAAAATTTTGGTTAATTAATAAAGTTTTAATTATATTAATTAACTAGCAGATCTACCGAAAATTTACTTTTTGGAAATTTATATATGCCAAGATATAGTGAAACATTGATGGTAATTAAGTGCTGCATTCCCAATTTTCTCGCATTTGGTTCTCGAGAAAATTTCATTCATTATTAAAAATCATTCTGCCAATACCCGAAAATAAACCAAAAATATACTTTTCAAGAAATCTGAATATGCAAATATATAGTGCAACATTGATTATAATAAGTTCTGTACTCTTAAAATTACCGCATTTTTGGTTCTTTAGAAAATTTCAGTTTTTTTGAAAAATAAATATTTGCATTCTGTCGATTCATGATAATGCTAGGAAACAATTCAAAAAATATTTTCGGTTCCGGAACTGTAAATATGCCATTATTTAGCACAAAGTAGTTTCTAATAAAAAGCTTGATTCCAGGATTCGCTGTTGTATGTTTTAGATCATTTATTAAAGATTAATTATTTACTACCAAATATTTATTTTAGGCAATATTATTGCGATATTTATTAGTTCTTTGAGTAATATAAGTGCTTAATCTTCTTTTTTTAATCTTTTTTGGAGATAATTTCCGTTTTTTCTTATTAATGATGAAGCCAGTACACAAACGAATATTTGCATATTCGTTAAAGTAATTTAGTCATTATTTAGAACTAAACTTATGTTAATGTTTTGAATTTCCACTTTTCGAAAGTATTTGCAAAAGTTCTTAGTACAGTAGTCTCTCTCTATAACGATTCTCCCTATAACGATGAAATTACCGAGGTTTGTTTGGTTTGCCAAAACAGTAAAGTATTTTTTCTTTCTCTTTACCAATATTGCTCTCTTTATAATGATCAGGCTCGGACTGCGGCGGGCCGATACACCCTCTCGGAAAGTGAACAAATGCGCCCTCGGCGGAGAATGAATACACCCTCTCCTAAAAATAAACAATTCTGGAAAAATAGATAAATAAATCACCACTAAGCGCACGACGAAGGCGCTGATGAGAAAGTGTGAAGGTGAACAAAAAAGTGTCATGAGCAGAGTCTCACACAACTACGATGTTGCATTTACACATGTCTGTTTGGGAAATCAACTGTGTCAACACAAGAGGTGTAGCAAAACAAAACGAAGACCCGGGATATATCAGTCATCCACGTATCCGCTTGGTCCCTTCTTCCCCTCTGCTGGTGACGATATTCTGTCGTATGTTACGGTTCCCAGGCGCGTTGTAAAACTGATGAAAGTACAATTCTCCAAATAATCAATTAGGTAAGGTTTCGACACCTCTCTCAAGGCTTCATGACTCAGATAGTAACAAATCCATCTACCCCTCCCAACCCATCCCTCCAGCCAGCCATCTCTCCCTCCCTCCATCCAACCCTCCTTTCTTCTTTTCTTCCTTCCTTCCTTCTTTTCTTACTTCCTTCCTTCTTTCTTCCTTTCTCCTTTCTTCCTTTCTTTCTTTCTATATATCTTTATTCATAAAAGCGAAATACCACAGAAACTTACAGACTAAAATCTCAGAAACTAGAAAGCCTACAAACTTGAAGTTGGGCAAGTAGATTCCTTTTAGGGAGATCCGCTAAGAAACTATTTTACGAAAATCCATCCTTAAGGCGGTGAAATGGGGGTTGGAATATTTTATGCATGTATCCCGCCATAACTGGGAGTGCCCGGAGCAATTTCAATCAACTTGATACACAGATGACTGACTATGTGACAGCAAGCCCAATGAGTGTAAGTCATCCCTTGCCACCCTAGGTGAGAAGGGAATGACATGTAAAAATAATGGAAAAATTCGATATTAGACTCGAAACCATAATTTTCGGTGCCGTTGAGATAGATAAGAGCGTTCCCAAAACTTTGTAAGTTCACAATCAATCCACATTGCAGATAATATTCCCCTGGCATCTCAGGGGTACGGGTGGGAATGACTGACAGGCAAATAAAACATAATAAAAAAACGACCGATATTGGTGTTTGGGACCGCTGAAGTGAAGTGACACTCTCATTGTAAGATAGGTACACGATCACCCCCTATTAGAAATAAACACTCTTTGTGTCGGGGGAGAGAAGGTGTGAAATGTAAAAATAATCGATAGTGCCCTATATTAGTGTTGAGATCGTAGTTCTCATGACCTCTGAAATTAGTAGTGACATTCTCGAAAACGTCAAAGTTCACAATTCGCCAGTATAGTTCCAGCACCCCTAGGGAAGGGGATACCGTGAAAAAAATATAGAATATGAAATATCAGTGACGAGTTCATAACTTTCGGCGTCGCTGAGTTGATAGTGAAATCCTGATATCGTGTAAGTCTGCATTCAGCCCTCATGAAACAAACAAAGTACTTGCACCCCTTGGGTGAGGGGGTGGAAATGGGTTTATGGATAAAAATAATTGAAAATTATACTGAAATGTAAAAAAATTAAAACTGCATCGGATACGTAAATTTAAGGTTGTCGAGATGTTTCAACTACCCATGCCGTTATGTTCAAGATGAGATCACATAGGAGCACTGTAGCTGGAATCACAAGAATTCTTAGAGCTGGGGGTTGTATATATATTATTAGATATATTATACACAGAATATATATTATTAGATATATTATACACAGTATATATATTATTAGATATATTATACACAGTATATATATTATTAGATATATTATACACAGTATATATATTATTAGATATATTATACACAGTATATATATTATTAGATATATTATACACAGTATATATATTATTAGATATATTATACACAGTATATATATTATTAGATATATTATACACAGTATATATATTATTAGATATATTATACACAGTATATATATTATTAGATATATTATACACAGTATATATATTATTAGATATATTATACACAGTATATATATTATTAGATATATTATACACAGTATATATATTATTAGATATATTATACACAGTATATATATTATTAGATATATTATACACAGTATATATATTATTAGATATATTATACACAGTATATATATTATTAGATATATTATACACAGTATATATATTATTAGATATATTATACACAGTATATATATTATTAGATATATTATACACAGTATATATATTATTAGATATATTATACACAGTATATATATTATTAGATATATTATACACAGTATATATATTATTAGATATATTATACACAGTATATATATTATTAGATATATTATACACTGTATATATACTATGAAATATATTACGAATAGCAAATAATATATGATATACTACGAAGTATATTATACATGTATCTTATTCGATATATACATATATACATAAATATATAATATTAAAGATATCCTTCAAAATTGACGATATGGAACATTGGCGTCACAGGAAATTTAGTTTAAAAAATAATTTAAAGTAGATAAAAAATAGCAGAATACAAGGATGTAAACCTGTTTCTAAAGTGTTAGTGACAATTCTATCGTTCGATAGACAAAGAATGTCAGTAAGAGGAAATAGATGTCCGAGTAAAACCGGTTCCTACAATGAAGAAGTACTCATCACATTTCTAGGCAAACCAGGAGGCGAAATATATTAATTTAACAAGTAACTAAACAATGTGGCTTTCGATCTGATAAATATGAGGCGAGGAATACACACAGAAGACTACGAAGAGATACGCGCACGGATCATGATCTGTGACACTTTATTGGAACTATTGACGTTGCTTGAGAAAATTGATTGATTTACTATAATCTGAGTTTATAGTAAATCAAGTTCATGATTTCCAATTCTTTTACCCCAAAATTTGCGGGGAAATCTCCTAGAATAAAATTTTTATTATAATATGTAGTTATTGTAGATCTAAATACCCTCGCAAATATCATTAGTTTATCATTCCTCATAAAAACGTTTTTTTCATTTTATTACACCTCGCAGTTTTCTCGATCCTTTAGCGCGTGCAATACGAGAGCCTTGTCATTGCTAATCAGTAACATTGTTCCTATCTAAACGGCGCAGCTCAGCCGTTCCCGTCCGGAGGCGTTATACTTTCTTTAGTAGGACTTTAGGGGTAGCCAATGTCAAGTTCATTAAAGCCCTTGTAAGTGGGGGAAAATGCAGTTTCGACCTAGAGTTGACAAGGCTCTTCCCCGTGTATGGGACTCGCCAAATAACTCGACCATACCCATTAAAAAACCTACTGAATTCACCAAATATCTAAACACAAAGAAGATAGGAAAGGTAAGACAACAGATGCCCAATACATTACATCAAAAATGAAATAAATTCTGAAAACTATAATTTTCCAAACAAAGGAAAGAGAAAAATGAAAGGACAGAAGAAGAGGAAAATTAAAGAAGAATGCAAATTTTAACCCTCTTGAGAACTTGCGGAACGAGCCCCGATTTGTTTATGAAATTCAACAATTTCATAAACAACATGGATCGTTTTATTTCCGAGAATTGTTGGTAAATCTGCAGACAGAACAATGTTTCTCCGTATTCTGGTGTATTTTCTACAAACAGTTAGTAGGTGAAGCACTGTTAAAGAAGAATTACACTCTTCACATACGGGTTGATCATCCAGTTTCACGAGATATCAATGAGTGAGAGGACAGTGTCCTATGCACATGCGGGTCTGTAAGACCTCCTCGCGCCTGGCTGACTTAGAGGATATAACTTCCATGATATAACAGATGACTTGATAAGTCAGAGCTTATTCCCTTCAACAGTTAACCACTCATTGTTTCATTCACTCATTGTCCTTGTCATGATTGAAATTACGATGCCCCCTAGGAATCAGGAATCAAGAAGAAATACAGGCGATTCTTGAGACATGTCTCCTTTGCGGAATCACCTGCTTCCTCATTGCCTCTGATTCCTACATGTCCGGGAATCCAGCAAAACGTAATATTATTTCCGTCACGTTGGAGAGACAAAAGAACATTCTGGATGTTCTGGATCAACTTCTCGGCTGGGTACATAGTCTGGATTGCTTCAAAGACACTCAAAGAATCAGAGCAAATCAAGAAATTTGATCTGCGGAAGCATTTTGTTGATCGCAGTGCTCTCATATGGCATAGCACTCAGCAGTGTAAAAGCTACACAAGTCGCCAAGATGGTATAGCCACAGGTCTTACGGGGAACACCACGGAGCAGTCGACACCTTCAGCCTGCTTCGACCAGTCGGTCAGTTAACACAGGTATACCCGATGTTTCTCGAGGATGAGGTAGAAGTATACCCTCTACATCGCGGATGGAGTGTTGTTCTTGTATTGCAGAAGATTGAAATTAATATTCTGCTCATGAAAAGCCCAAGAATGAGTCTTACTGAAACATTGATTTCAGACACAGAATGTGGGAACATTCTAGGTTTCCAAAATATTTGGGAGCAATATTCATTTTTTTTTATTTTTGTCGCGTCTACATCTTTCGACATTACACGACATTCACAATACATTGTTTCATTATATGACATTCACAGTAAATACTTTTACATCATACAACTAATTGATCTTCTCCTTAATTTTATTATCCGACTTATTTTCTGTTTTCCGTTGTTCTTGTTTATTCTTTTTCTCTGTCGCATTAAATGCATCTCGCAATAGACCTATTTGCATTAAATAGTTAACATATTCTTGAAACAGCTCCTTTGTATGAATTATTTGCTCATATCTTTTGTCGGTTGTCTTAAATGTTGTAGTGTCTTAGCATATTTTGCCCGTTCGTTACCATATAAAGGACAGTACTATATTGTGTGTTATGGTGTTTCTTGCTCTTCCTTTAATATACATTGTCCGTCTTCCTATTCTATGTAAATAGTTTCGGACGTTCCCATGACCTGTCCAAAATTCTGTTATGTACGATGTTGTCTTGTACCACTCTCTATTTATCAACGTTTGTGTTTCTTCTTTTATGTGTTTAAATGTCTCTCACCCTTTTGTGCTTTTCCCCACCTTATTTGCCATTCTTTAATTAGTTCTTTTCCTGTTATCCTTTAATTAGTAGTATTCCTGTTATCACCTACAACGCATCCGTTGAAACTATCCTATAACATCCTATTATTTGTCTCTGTATTTGTTTCATTTTCATCTCGTATTTATGTAATACAATTTTTTCGCCCCATACACTGCTGCCGTATATCGGTTTTGGTCTTACCGCTCCCTTCATACAGATTATTTATTCCTTAACTACCTACATCAAATTTATTTAACCCTACTTTTAGAAGGCTGTAATATATTTTCCTCACCTTTTCAATATACGTCATGTATCTTTCAAAATTTAAACGATCTATTATTATTCCTAAATAACGTTGCGTTATGTTGTCATGTCCTGGGGATTTATATGGTTGCAAACCCTTTACCGTGTCGTGTAATTCTGTTTGTATCATTTGTTCCTTTTCTGCTTCATCTTCTTACATATCCCGTTCTATTGTTACTCCTTCTCCCTCAGGAAACGATTCATTTATTATTTTCTCCCCCATTCTTTTCCTTGCTTCCGAAACTATGCCAAAATTCTTTCTTTTTTATTTCCTCCGCTGGTACCCTATATGGCAATGCCCAATACGACTTCTCATTCACTTCTTGCAAGAAATTTTCCCAGCTTTTTGCCTTCGCCTTTTTAACTTCTTTTTTTGAATTCTCTTCGTTGTTTGTTATATTCTTCCTGTTCGTCATTTGATGATAAACCTTCCTTCATAGTCTTCCTTTTTCTTTCTTTAATGTACTTATTTCTTTGGTCCATCATCTTTGTGCTTGTTGCCTCTCTTTTCCAGCTATTCTATGCTTCTCTCGCAGATTCAAGATCCTGAACTGTAGTTCGCCTACCTTTTCTTCTATTTTTTCTTTATTCTGTATCCTTAATTTTATTAGTCTCATAGTTTCTGTTTCATCTTGTAGCGCCTTCCAGTTAATAATTGTTGGTAGCCTTTCTGTTCTCATTTCATCTTCTGTTCCAAATAAAATGTTATACCAGGATGATCGCTTTGAAGTCCCTCTTGTATTTCCCAATTCCATATCTGTCCTCTCTTTAATCTTTTTGTCAATGTTATATCTATAATTCACATATTCCTCAATCCTATATATGTATTTTCCCCGTATATGTTGTGAAGCTCTAATTTATTCACTATGATGAAATATTCCTATTCTCGTCCCCTTTTGTTCGTTATCCTGTCTCCCCACATCCGAGATCTTGCACTTGTATCAGCACATATCATCATATCCTATTCCTTCTGCTCCTTTAATATCACCAATAATTTTTCTATATCTTGGCGTATATCTGAACTGTGTCTACAGTACATATTAACAAGTACAAATTCTAAACCTTGTTTATAGCAAAAAATCACCTGATGGTTCTTTCCTGCTAAGTAATCTAAACTCATTATATCAATTGTATAGTCTGCAATCGCTGTTAGTGCCCATGAGTCTTCTGTAGTTACTATTCTCCATGTTATGGCATGGCCAACTGCTGCGTTTATAATGCTCTTGGATGCATGCTATTTCTATTTTAGTCCTCATCTTCCCAACTCTCTTGAAGCTGTTATAATCCTCTGTACATTCTGTTAGAGGATTTTAATCTTCATATTGTGTCTTTTCTTTTACCATTCTCTGTGCTCTCAAATATTTCGGGCACATTTTACTCATTATATTGTAATTACTTTTCTCTGCTCTTTTACAGTAATTGACTCAGTTTTGCTCTCTATCTTTTTTTAATACAACTTTCATAGCTATGTTCTCGTTCCCCACAATGTCCGCAATGATCTTCTTTTCGAAATACTTTAGCTATATGTCCGTACTTTTGCCATTTGAATCATCTTAGTGGTGTTACGTTCCATACTATTCTGTAGCTTATCATTTCTACATACAATCGACCTTCATTCCTTAAGTGCGTGAATACTTTTGGCTCTACTTCTATTACCCAATCCTGGATACTTTTCCCTTTTGGTGTTACTCTATATATAACTCTTGTGTATTTCATAAATCTTTCCTGTTTTTCTCTCGTTTCAAAGTTATGCGTTGCAATTTCCTCTATCACATCTACCTGTTTTGTTTTTGGTATTCCAAATATTCGTATTCATGGTCTCCTTTTCCCTAACTCCTTATATTTCTTTTTCTCTCCTAATGACATTTTATAAACACAAGTAAGTCCTTATTCCCCGTATGTCTTACTGATTGTATTTTAACTCACGCCTCACTATTCTGTTATACTTTCTGTAAAGTTTCTGTAATTTTTTCCTTTGCTGTTCCATCTCGCCTTATGCTCAGCACTTTTGAACCCTTCTTACTCCACACAACTCTAGCATGTTTGTGTGTCTTTTATTTCTTCTATTCCTTTGTATACTTTATCCACCTGTTTCCTTACTACCTCTTCCACCAAACGACACATATCTTTCATCATAGTTGTCTGTACAGCAGTGTCTAGCGTTCCTGTTTTTTTCCATGAGTTTTCTATTTCCGCTATTTCCTCAGTTTGTCTCTCTATTTTCCTATGAACCTGTTCTTCAAAGTTCTCTTGTACATCAATAACCTGCTATCTTACTCTTTCACTAACGTGTGTAGCAATTATAAATTCCGCTCCATGCATTGCATCTCCCGTTCCACTACTTGCTCTTTCGAATTGACCTGCAACCGTAATCCCTTAGCCTCTTCGTCTAATCTAACGACTACTCGCCACAAACCCATAACGCCTGTTTTAATTACATCTTGTAAGCTTGCCTTTCCCCGTCTACATGAGGTCCCCATTAAAAATCTCGTCCAGTTTGTCTGCCTGCTTACTCAGCTTATTCATATTGAGACTTTACGGGATTTAACCCATAATCTCCATGAGCGGGTTACTGTATTTCCCACTCCATACACCGCAACGGCACACGTGGCTCACCGGCGGTCAGAGGAGCGCGACCCCTCGCCGCCAATGACGGGAAGGCGGTGGGGCGACGGAGGCGACATCGAACAGCGGTGAGCGAGTGGGGAGGAGGAATTCGCTCGTCAGGTGCTGGCCGGCACAGACCTATGGTTTTCGTCACTCGTCAGAGGCTGGTCGGCCAGAACATATACTTTTATTCACTCGACAGATGGTTGTCGGCAGAATCATGCTCTTCGGCACGGTCATATTATTTTTGTTGTTTGTCTTTTTTTCTAAATTTTTTTATATCTTATTTTCTTGTGTTGTGAACGTGCGTTAAATGTTAAATAATGTGTTGAAGTGTGTTTTCCCCCGGTCCCGCCACACGTAGCTATCAGTAGCTCTTTCGGCTCCGCTGAAGAGCGGAGCATTCTGACCCCCTCCCTAAATAAGAAAGGGAGGTCTACGGAATCGCAGGCAACACCGGGTTCAGCGGGAGTTTCTTGTGATAAGTCACAAAAATGGAGCCCAACTATTAGGACCCGAATGGAAAGGAACTACCAAATAAGTCCACGTGGAGGACATCAGAATAAACGACGCCAGAGTGAAGCATCCGGGTAGAAGGGAGGGTAAGGAGACCGCTTGAAGGACAAATGGTAATACAATGTGGGCCTTCTAAAGGTAAAACAATATTTCAAATTTAGTACCTCTCATTGAATTTCTTTTGTTATTATTTTTGAATTGTGAGACCACTACAAAATAATTGGTCTGGTATGTGATACATAAATGCAGGAAGGGTAGTGATTAATTATTACTAGTTTGAAATTTAATTTTTGTTATTCAGTATGGCGGAAAGGAAAGGTTCTTTCCAAAAGTTGATACCGATACCTTGCCGATAGTCATCGGATGGCGAGACCGAGATAGAACAGGTATGAGTCGGGGAGACGTTGCCGCAGGTTGTGTTAGAAGCGGTGAGAGTTCGAGAATGTACAGAAATCGAGACACTTGAAATAGTGTCACGCGCTACGTAAGGAACTGGAAGGAATTTTTAAGGCCATCTCGGCACAATTGGAAATAACCTGAGCTTTCAAATACAAACTAATGAGACAAATATGAACAATATTTGATTTCAAATGCAAACTAATATGAACAATCTTAGCCTTCAAATGGAAAGACTTAAGACAATTGAATAGTAATTTAAGCCTTCATAGGAAAATAATAAGACTGAATTGAAAACTCTAAGCCTGCAGCTAGATAGTAGATTGAACATGATCACGGAAAAGGTAGAGGCGAGTTAAGCAGCGATTATCGTTAGAATAGAGACGAGCGAGGCCACTGTAAGCCAGCGTGTATGTACGGCCATACAATTTGTGACCGAGAAGATGAAGTTTAAGTTTAAGAGTTGAAATCAATCGGGAAAATTCGATCGTAATGTTTAACTCGAGGGTCAAGGTGGTTGAAGAAAGTCTCACATTCAGGTGGGTGATGTTTCCGGACGATATGATACGTTGGATAGACGTATGCTAATTTCAAAGGTTAAGGGGAAATATTTGTAACAAAAATTAACCGACGAAAATGGAGACATCGTTGCAACCGATAGAAGGGGATGTCGAAGAGACAAAAGAAAACGTTGCCAATTAAGTCATCTTATTTAAAAGCCGCGTGGAAGTTATCGAACAGTCAGTTCAGTAAAATAGGGTCTCCATGAAAGCTCAGATGAATTACAGTTAAAAGCGTCTCTACGAGTAGTACGTCAATCATTACTGCCTTGAACATGTAAAACTCTCGATTCTTATTTTCTAGACATTGAGAAAATTAATCCGAGACTGTTCAGAAGGCAATTGACGAGTTTCGATGGCATTGGGATTCATTACGCACGCTTCTTCCTGAAAAACGTGTTCGTGGTGTGTTCAATAGATCGCTTCTTAAGGAAGAATGTAAAAGTGAAAAACTTTAGTGTTGATTTTTAGTAAGACAATGTCAAAATTTAAAATTGTATTGAACCGGTGCAGAATAAGGTTAAAAGTATCTTGATTTGTGAATACTCCTAAATTTAACTAAATTAAATAAATTATTTCTGAACAATAATTATTGATCAAAAATGAAGAAAAAATGGAATAATTAATAGCTAATAAAGAATCATTCACCAAAAATGAATCGGAAAAAGATTTTTTTGTTCTCTCGAAAAAACTTCAAAACGTTTGATAAGAAAAATATATCCCGTCATCACGCAAAGGTGAACGAGCGTTAATCAGAAAGAAGGAAGCTGGTGATATAAATCAGAGATAATCTGCCACGTATTTATAAATCCCGTATTGGTGGTGAGAAAAGGGACGACGCATCGATACTGTAACGAGACGCTCATTGGTTAACAACTGTTACCATGCCGTTGCGAGGTAAGACCTCCAAATAAGGCCCGAGCTAATTTCGATCGGTATACTGATAAGATACATTCTCGAGGCGATCTGTCGGCAGTCATCGGGAAAGAAAAGACCCGAATACTACCCAGGTTTTTACACGGAGAAATTTCTTGTTTTCCGACAAAACGCGCACACTTACATTTTGGGATTCACATTTTATGCATGGATGATGCAAACAGAATATGAAGTAGAAAAAAGTAATTTTGATGAGAATATAAAGTTATAAAAATTTGGAGAATATTGAGAATAATTCTTGTAAGTTAATCTAAAATTCCAAATATTATATTTTCGAATTGAATTAATTTGCGATCAGGTTTCAGTTGATTATTTCGCACAGTCATTAGAGTCCATAGCGCACGCGACGTACAATTGTAAATGAAACCTGAAAATAAAATTTCCAGAACTAGGAATACTGGAGAGCTTAAAGGGAGTAAAGTGAAATGTGTTAACTACACGGAAAATATGGGAACAATTTAATTAGCCTGCTGCCGGACGCATCACAAAGTTAATTTATCAGTTCCGCGTTAGCGAACGCGTTCTATTGAGAGTTCCACGGCCTTCGGACGCGAAGGAAAACAGTTTCCATAATTTCTTCCCGTTATTTGTGGGGTCGTACACTGTACTTGATATCCATGCGTAAATGTGGTTATTCTCGAATATATCAATGGAGTTCCTGTGAGTACAATTTTCATAGTTTAAAACCTTACGCTGAGTTAGAAGAAAAAATATAAGACAAAAGGAAATTTAATCTAAAAGCAAGGATAGTTACATACTTGTATTATGAAAAGCGAAGACGACTTCTGGATTTACGTAACAGAATTTAGAAAGTTAAGTTAAGAAACAAATGTCATTTGTTAATGTAGAATTGTTTCAGTAGTTTGTTATTGATTTTAAAAAATGAATCAGTGTAAAATGTCGTACTTGGTGTTGCCCAAGGAAGTGTCCTCGGTCCCCTTGCTTTTTTGATTTACGTTAATGACGTCAACAAATCTCCTAAACATAGCAAATTTCAAATGAACGCCGACGATCTTCAAATTTATATTAGTGGCAAATCGTCTACCATAACTTCAATTGCGCAAAAACTTAACGAAGATCTCACCTCACTCAGTATGTGGGCAAAGTCTATCAACCTCCTGTTAAATCCGTCTAAATCACAATGCTTATTGCTTGGCTCAAAGAAAACCCTCAGTAAACTTTCAAATTGCACTCTACCCAATATATCAGTTAATAAGACTTCTCTCGTTTGGTAATATGACGTGACAAAATTTTTCAAAAAATCCAGAACACTCACACTCGAGGAACGTCGAACGTTGCATTGCCAATCTCTTCTTTATAAAATATAAAAAAATGGACATTTCACAGTTTTAGCAAAACGTTTTAAAATTTTGAAACTAGATCGCGCGCGAGACTCGCATCTCCTTTCTATTCCTCTGCATGGCACAACTCTTTATAGCAAATCCTTCACAGTACACACAATACGTTCTTGGAACAAATTTCCTGTTCAACTAAAATCTCTATCAACTTTTTCTTCTTTCAGGCGACGTCTTACAGAGTGGATGGGAAACAATGCTCTTTAGTTTTCCCACATTCTCTGTCTATTCTTTCTCCTTCATTTGTATGCTTTCTTTCTTTCTTCTTATCTTCCTTTCATTCTTTCTCTTCTTTGCTTTTACATTATCTCTCTTTCATTCATTCAGTACTCTAGCTTCATATGATCTTATGTAATATATAATTTTTAAATACAGTGTAATATGTGTATAGTAAGGTATAATCATATTATAATATGTAATTTGTAAATATTGTCATTATGTAATAATTTGTTTTATATCCTTGATGTAATTTCTATATTTTGCTATTTGTATATTCATAATTATATTGTACTGTTACTGCTGCTTTTAACCCGTGTTCGGCTCTAAGTCGCCATCCTGATTGAGGCTTTTTAGAGTTTACTCAACCGCTTAATGTTTCACTGGGATGGTCCCTAGTATTGCTTCCCAGTCTTAAATGTAAATACGATTCTCCCAATTTTCATCTTGTATTTAAAATGTAAATGTTTTATAATGGCTAGACGGAAGAGCAGACCTTAAGGTCTGTCTCGCCAAAATAGACACTATTATTATTATTAAAATAATTTTTGAATTGATTGTGTTAATTTGAATTTATTATGATGTAAAAAGGAAGGAGTAGGAATGTAAATAATTCCATGCAATGTGCAGAAAAATGGTTCTCTAAGTGAGACGAGTAAGAGTAAAGTTTATCTGTAGTTATGTTAATAAGCGTAAATATTTTGATTATTAATCCAATGGAATCATGTAAAAAAGGTTTCATAGTATAAGTGAATTTTCAATATGATAAATTTTTCAATTTTAAAGATAGTCATGGAAGTTTATCATGGGAAAAATTTATATTCAAGAAAATAAATGCTAATTAAAAATATTTTCTTGTTGAATAATTGGTTCCTCAATTTATTTTTATTAATGCCCTCCCGAATGATGAAATAACATGCGTCATTCCACCAGGAAACGGAATCTTGGCGGAAACAGATGTTTTGGGAATGGATTCTTTTGCAGCGTAATAAATCACCTGGGTAAGAGGTCGACCCTCTCTTGAACACTTCTCTTGCCTCTGAGGGCGGTACATTCCAGTTAGCCGTTCTGAGAATCTCTTTCTGAGGGAAGAATTCAGGAACTGTCGCACGTTCCTGCAAGGACTGTAGGAGGATAATTTTGAATCTCTCGTTCATCGATTCCTCCACGATCGATAGATCGATCACTTATGTTGTTATGTTGTTTATTTATCACTAAGGAGTTAACTGTTGTCTACCTTTTGTCAAATATATTCTTTCGAATTCCTGGATAAACTCTTTCCTCTGTGAAACCCTGTTCAACGGGTTATGGGCCCAGAAAGTTTACGGAAGTAAGAAAGTAAGAGCAACTGGTAAGTCACATTACAAGTTATTACAAGTTTTGTGAAAATGATAAACAAAGAAATTGATTTAAATCAATACTCGAGTGAAACGCTTGTTGATGCCAGCAACTATCCTCTCTGGAGGTTTGATCTCTTCGTTCTCCTCAAAGCTGCAAGTCTTGACCGCATCGTCCTTGGAACGGACAAATGCGACGATAAAAGCACGGAAAAAGAACGAGAGGCATGGAAGTTGCAAGACGCAAAAGCGCAAAAATACATTGTTTTCTCCATTGACAAACGCAACAAAATTCACATAATGAATTGTGAGACGTCAGCGGAAATGTATACAAGCTTGAGAAAGCTATTTGATCAGGAAGACGAGCGTGATAAGTGTACTTCTTTGGAGGACTTTTTCACATTCCAGTACGATTCAGGTACAAATATGCAGACCAACTTATGTAAGCTGGAAAATATCGTGTACAGGGTCAACCAAACTGAAACGAAGATCCAAGATGACATTTATATCGCGCGGATTCTGTCCATTTTACCCAGCCATTTCGAACCACACTTCCACACAGCTTGGTACTCTACCCCAAGGGCTGACAAAACGCTCGCTAATCTGAAAACCAGATTGATAAGGGACGAAAAACGCTTCGCACCGGCAAGTGTTGTGATTTCTTTCAAAGCACAGGGCCAAAAACCGCAGACTTCGAAAAGCCCAAAGTTCAGTCAAAATTCCCAAAAATCGACCATTAAAAGCCGAGAAAATAACAAAAAGTTCGCTGCTTGTGGATTTTGTGGTAGGACCAATCATGAAGAACGGTTTTGTCGCTTCAAAAAGGCTTATCAATCTCGAAACAACGATTTAAACCAAAATCAGAATGTCAGTTTTCTAACTTACACTTCGACTGTCGAGGAAAGTTTGTGCGCCCGTGAGCGTAACACAAATTCAAAATCAGACAACAAATGGATTTTGGACTCAGGATCAACTTCGCATATGTCATATGACAAAAATTTGCTAACTAAACCATCCATTACTGAGACGCTTGTGCATTCTGCCAAAAAAGGACAATCTATGAAGGCTGAGGCACTAGGTCAAGTTGAGGCAGCTGAGTGTACTCTCACTGATGTTCTCTATCTACCTGGTCTTGAGCGGAACCTTTTAAGCGCTTGCGCCATCACACAAAATTGTGGTGAAATCAAATTTGAAAATGACCGTGTCACAATCAAAAAATGAGGATGTCATTCTGACTGGTAAGAAAGACAATTCAGGTCAGTACCTGGTTGAAATAAACCCATTAAGACGTCAGTTCGCGAACTTGATTGTATCTGGCTCTCTTCAAGAGTGGCACAGAAAATTAGGTCACCTAAGTCATAAGAATATGGTAGCGTTGACAAAGCTTTCTGAGGGGTTCGCTCTCGACAAAGGCAGCTTAGATGTGTGCGAGATCTGCCAGGACGCAAAGCAAGCACGAAAACCATTCAAAAATGACCGTACTCGAGCCACCCGACCTCTACAAATAGTTCACACTGACCTCGTAGAAGTTGACTATGACATGGGACCAAAACAAATACTTCATTACGTGTTTGGATGATTACACACACTATACATCTATTTACTTGTTGATCAGGAAAAGTGATGCTCCCAAAGCTCTACAGAAGTACATCGCACGGGCTGAAAACAAGTGGAACCTGAAACTTCACAAGCTTCTTTGCGACAATGGAGACGAGTATGTGTCAACCAATTTCAGGAACTGGTGTGCGGAAAAAGGTATTGAAGTGGATTATACCATCCCCCATACTCTTCAGTTTAACGGTTCTGCGGAGCGACTCAACAGATCGTTGATGGAAAAAACAAGAGCACACCTTTTTGACTCTGGACTCCACAGTAAATTTTGGGGTGAAGCCTTATTTAGCGCCACTTTTTTACTAAACAGGAGCCCAACCAAAGCATTGAAAAATGCCCCTCCTGCTGAAAAATGGTTTGACAAGAAACCCAATCTTTCTCGACTGAAAATCTTTGGTTCAGTAGCTTACGCTAAAAAGCATACATATAAAAAAACTCGATACATGATCAATCAAATGTATTTTCGTCGGATATGCGCCAAATTGTTTTAGACTGGGATGAATCAGCGCAGAAAATAATCATTTCTCGAGATGTCTTCTCTGACGAAATGCGAAATTCTCCCGAGAACATTCCTAACAGTGTCAATGACCGAATGTTAATTTTTGGCAAGAATTTGTTTTGTGATAATGGAACTCGGTGAAGCTGATAAAAGGTGTAGAGACGAGACTGTCTCTAGATCTGATAACGCGAGCAGAACTGACGAAAACAACGAAGTTTCTTCTGAAGAGGATGAAAGCTTTGCCACGCCTCATGATCAGTCTACAGTGGCAGCAACTGAAGAAGCTGATGGTGTACCTCAACAAGAAGCTGAAGAGCCATTGGGACGAGGTCATCGTAAGAAGACTCTACCTCCGAAGCTTCACGACTATGATCTCTCCACAGATGTCAGTCTGCTCACTTTTCAAGAAGCAATATCCGGCAATGACAAGGACAAGTGGATGGAGGCCATCAACGAAGAGATGACTGCATTGGAGGAAAACTCGACGTGGAAACTTGTGGACAAATCAGCTGCAACTACAGGCAAAATTCTTACTAGTCGTTGGGTTTTTAAGGTCAAGGATGATGGCCGTTACAAAGCGCGTCTAGATGTGCGTGGCTGCCAACAGCGCGAGGGCGTTGACTACCACGAAATATTCAGCCCTGTAGTTGGTACTGATGCCTTAAGAGCAGTTATCGCATTTTCCTCCATGAAGAAGTTCAAACGCATGAGATTCGACGTCCGAACTGCTTTTCTATATGGCAATATCCAAGAAGACATTTATATGAGCCTGCCTCAGGGCTACAACAAGGATGAAAAAATCTGCATGCTCCGGAAGGCCTTATACGGCTTGAAGCAAGCCCCAGCCATGTGGAATAAGCACCTCACGGATTTTCTAAAAAAACATGGGCTCATACAGCTCAAAACGGAGCAGTGCGTATTTGTCAACCATGACAGATCCATGATTTTGTCGATCCACGTTGACGATGGATTTCTCACTGGATCAAATACTAAGAAGATGACTCAGTTCTTGAAAGAACTTGCATCTGAATTCAATGTAACCATACATGAAAACCTCACGACCTACTTGGGGGTCCAATTTTCAGAAGAAGAGGAAAACTTGAAGCTTTCCCAGGAATCTTACGCCCTACAAGTTGCGGAACGGTACAATCTGTCGAATGCCAAACCAGTGGCAACCCCTCTAGCTGTTGGACAGAAACATGATTCAACCTCTAGCCAAAAGAACGTGACCTTTCCATTTAGGGAGGCAGTTGGCAGTTTACTATACCTTTCAACGGAAGCACAACTTGATATTGCCCTATCAGCTGGCATGAATGGGCGACACGTCGAAAAACCAACCCAATCGGACGTCGTAAACCTCAAGAGAAGTATCAAGTACGTAAAGGCGACCAAAAATTTGGGAACCTCCTACTTGAAGAAAGAAGAAAATATTCGTCTGCAAGGTATCTGCGATTCGGACTACGCTGGAGATGAAAAGACCAGAAAAAGTACCACAGGTTTTATAATATTCTTCAATGATGGTCCCATTAGCTGGTCATCCAGACTACAGCCCATAGTAGCTACCTCTTCAACCGAAGCTTAGTTTATAGCTGCTACGGAAGCTTCCAAATCACTCATCTATCTGAAGAGTTTCTGGAAGAGCTCACCCTGCTGAATATTCCAGCTGAGCTAAATATTGACAATCAAAGTGCCATTGATTTAGCCAACAGAGGTCTAATGAATCGTCGAAGCAATCACATTGACGTGCGGTTTCACTACATGAAGAAAAAGGTTGATAAAGGTCTCATTACCATTAACTATTGCCCGACCTCAGAACAAATCGCTGATCTTCTGACCAAGCCCTTGACTGCTGCCAAATTTGGAAGACTGTTGCCCAAAATTTAAAAGTTTCCTTCTTAAATTGCGAATCATATCAAAATTAGAGGAGTGTGTAGGAGGATAATTTTGAATCTCTCGTTCATCGATTCCTTCACGATCGATAGATCGATAACTTATGTTATGTTGTTTATTTATCACTAAGGAGTTAACTGTTGTCTACCTTTTCTCAAATATATTCTTTCTAATTCCTGGATAAACTCTTTCCTCTGTGAAACCCTGTTCAACGAGGACAACCAGATTGAGTGATGGTCGCAACCATTTAGGTCACCTTCTACCTGCCATGGGAAGATATCAACAACTTCAGGAGTACAAACTGACTGGTCTACAGCAGATATGACCCCGAAGCAAACGCAACTGGGTCATCTCTCCGGTGTTCAGTATACATAAATCTTCACGTTCGAAGAGACAATTCAACAGACGGCCTCTGAGGCAATCATTCGACGAACCACACAGCACACTGCGGGCGTTAAAATCTCCAATGAAGAGGAATCGCCAAGGAGGTCGAGGGAGCTGGTGAATTATATTCCTTAGGGAAGTTTCCGAGAAATCTCGTGTTGGCGAAAAATAAATTGAACACATTATTGTTGTTGGCGCGCTGTGTATTTTAACTGGAGTGTAGTATGAAGAAGAGCGGGTACAGAGAGGACAGTATTTCTAACAAACACTACCGCTACGCCGTTAGCTCGCTCCTCCGTGGTCATCGTGTCTGAAGCTGATATATCCGCGAAGAGGGAGAGTGCTCTGGCACATGGTGTCTCTCTTGGAGGCAAATGCATATTGGAATGCGACGCGCTAAGAGCTCTATAAGAGACGTTGAGTTCTATATCCATTAGGGTTCCACTGAAGTATGGAAGCGATTGTAATTTTGAACCTCCCGAATCAGATAATGGAACGCGCATTGCCGCTACATAGTCATACAAAACACTGTACAATTCAGAGGAAGAAAGGAAAACATCTTGCTTTTTTCGCCTCCGTGATTTGGGGGCAGGAGTTTGAATTTTGACTGTCCAGTGGTTGAACTTTGGTACACTGAACTTTTTTTACTTAGGTTTCTTGGAACTTACAGTGGTAATTGTAGCGCAGCTAGGAGATTTCTTTGTAGAAGAAGAACTATGTGTAATTGGGGTGACAGGCTTAAAGAAGACGGCTTGAAGATTTTTCTTCCCACATTTGCACTGGCATGTGCCCGACGTTGTCGTAGACATGTAAGTGGCAGATGTCTGGACAGAGATACTCTTCTTTATTACAGGAGTCTTCGCAGCGGTGGAGACTGGTAGAAAATGCAGGCTGTGTGGCCCTGTACTTCTTTCGTGCTTCACCGTACGGGATATAATCGATGGTCCTGATCTCTCGTACTTTCTTCTCTTGAAGAAAGGCGACGCACTGCCTTGCTCCATACCGAGTTGCTACCTCTGCAATTAATGCACATAGAAGGCCCATAGCAGGAAATGCCGTATTTGTGTGCCTCCTTCCCGCACTTGCTATAACGCAGATATTACACGGTGTCGTTGTGTCGAAATCTCTGGCACTGAAGCAGCGCAGAGGATTTGAATAAAGGGCCACACCGGCTTATTTAGCCATCCAGCTTTTAAATTTTTGGGCAGAATAGGACATTTTGTTTGGCCCAGGATTTTCAGACCGCGGTTTCTTAAATGTAACCATTACATGGCTCAATTTTTGTATCTTTCCTTTGATCTTTATTATGTGTTTAGTGTCTCTTAACTATTTATCTTCATCAATATTTTCGTCCCTGCTATGAGGAGGCGGACACTCATTCTTTTTCTCTTTTGAATTCATCACTAACCATACCCATCTTTTCTTTTGTGTCAATCCGTGATCTTGTCCTCTGTATCAAATACGTCAGCGTGGCTCAGTGGATAGAGCGCTGAGCTGTGGGCTGGATGACCGGGTTTTAAATCCCGGTGAGGTGGGGATTTTTATCACATCTCAACACCCAGACTGGCTCCCAGGCCTACTCAGCCTGACCCTCTAGAACAGGGTCAAACCGTTCGGAGTGAGATACATCTCCTCCTTCTAGTACAGAGGTCAAATAATTGCGAACCCCATAGACCTTCGGGGCCCGTTGTGAACTGCTATGCCCTGTAATGAATTCGATTAAGTCGAAACCATTTTCGATTTCGTGTGCAAATGTTACTGGAATGTATTTGAAGGTTACTCACCCATTTAGTGTTTTCGCCTTTACTACAATTTGCGTAATTTTTCCTTTGATCCTTTGCATTTTTATTTATTTCTTCGCCTACTAGTGTTAGTTTTTCTGTAATTTGACTTTATCTTTTGGTCAATATTATATTTTGTTAGGTATACGTATTCGTCCACTATATACAAGCTTTGCCTTTGCTGCTACATATTCAATATTGTCTGTGAACAAACATTTTCCATCAATAAGTAACCCTAGAAACCTGTGTTTATGCACAAATTGCAACTTTTCGCCATATACTTTTAAACATGTATTCCTTCTATTTTCCTTACTATGCCCAAACCACATGATTTTAGTTTTTGAGACAGATAACCGTAACCCATGTTTTCTTGTGGTTTCCTCTAATATCATTATAGCAGCTTGACCCTATTTTTGTAACTGTAAGCGACTGGTACCTTCTATCAAAAGAGTCAAATAATTCGCATAGGCAACAAGTGTAATTTTTTTCCCTCAAGTCTTCTAAAATATTATACATTATAAGATTCCAGTACAATGAACCAATCGCGGAATCTTGGGGGCAGTCACAAGACGCTTTCCTTAAACATTTTCTTCTCCAATCTTTAATGAAAAATACCTACCTTCAAGATACGACTTGACTAATCGTTGTAAATATGCTGGTACTTTATTCCGTTTCATTGTATCCATTAGTAAGAGCCAATCTGCATTATCAAATTCTACTTCCACATCGAAGAACACACAAAGGCAGTACTTCGATTCCCTTTTGACAACATTACCTAACAATTTCCCCATCTGTTCCTCTTCCACTTCGAAAGCCATATTTGTATCGCTAATTTGTCCATTTTCTTCTAAATAAGTCCCTATTTTTTGGAATATCCATCTGTCGAATACTGTTCCATATGATGGCATTAGCGATATCGGTCAGTATGATTTTTGTCTTCTTGGGGTCACGTCCCGGTTTTAAGTGTAATTTTATTTCCGCTATTTTCCACTGTATTGGAAAGTAACCTGCAACTCTGCATGATCATAAGTAATCGTTCTTGTATAACTCACAACGCATTTTTACCTACATCATGACTTATATAAAAACCCAGGTTTTTCCGAGGTTTCAACTTTTTCACAACCTGCTCCAGTTCACTCCTTGTTATTTGCTCTATTCGATTGTCCTTATCCCAATTTATTAGTAAGTTATGTTTTGTACGTATTCGATATATTTCATTAAGAATCCAATGGCCTATATCTCTCCAAGATTGCTTTATATCTCCATCTATCTCTATACTGTGACATATTGTCTTATGTTTAATTTTCGTAGCTCCCAACTTGTAAGGCACACTCAAGAAGGAACGTTGCATAGTCGTTTCTACAAACATCTCCCTATCTGTTCATTTCACTTTAAAAATTTCTGTCTTAAACGTTCTTCTAGCCTGTGCATACTATTCCCAATCCTCTCGTTCATCTTCCCTCCGTTGTCTTTTTCGTGCCAACATACGTCTTCTCTTATATTCTCTTGCTTCGTTTTGCTCAATTCTTTGGCGCACCACGTTAACCCTTTATTATATTCCGTAGTATCTATCCACTCATAACTGTTTCGTAGTTGCAAATTTTCTATTTCTTGTCCTATTGCCTCTTGACCATCTATATCACCATGTCTCGATAATTTCTTTTCATTTTCTAGTTTTCTGCAATTTATTCTCAATTTTCTTCCCACACAACTTTCACTGCCCATCTCCAACTTTCTTGTTACTGTTATTGATATATCTGCATGGTCACTGTCGACCCCGTCTACTATTTGCCAGTATTGTATGTCAACGCTAAAAATGTGTTAAAGTCAAGTCTATCACAGATGAGCCCTGTTTCCCTATGTATTTTCTCCATAGTCATTGTGTATAATGAGGTTTTCTTTAAGCACAAATGGTTCAAATTTCCGTGTCTGTATCTATTTGTAAGTGAAAATGTGTTTCTGTACGTATGTGAATATACACACATATTGACCAAATACATTTTTTTAATTTCTTAGATGTATTATCCTTCTCGCTTATTGCGTACTAATTTTCTAACCATATTTTTATGGGGCTTTAGGGCTCGTCGACATCGAGGTCATTAGAGCCCTTAAAACTTGTGCAGGTAAGAAAAATGCAATGACGCACTAGGGAGAGCCAACATGACTCTCCCCGCGTGTGGGACTCGCCGAATGACTCAACCCTACCCACTAAAACCCCTCCTGAATTACAACTCAAAACTCAAATGTCAACATATCTCAAGATATTAATTAAAACATTTAACAGAAGAAGAAGAACAAATAGGAAAAATGAAAGATACCCTAGTGTCGGGATCGAAAAGAACAAGAGGTGACCAAGGAAGGTCAGGAAAGAGAAAGGAAGTGCGTCATTGCATTTTCCCGAAATGACAACGGAGGGAAGATGAACGAGAGGATTGGGAATAGTATGCACAGGTTAGAAGAACGTTTAAGACAGAAATTCATACGAAAGACTCGTTCACGAACACAATACTCGCAATAGTAATAATATTCATCGCCCTAGAGTGTCAACAACTCATTGCCAAAAGGTACCATATCATTCTGGAATCGTTCTATATAATTCCCTGACCAAAAATATAAAAAATATTATGAAATTGAATCTCAAATCCGCGGTTAAAAACTACCTCCTGCACCAGTGCTTCTACATTGTAAAATAATTTATTGATTTTAATAAAAGTAAAATCCGTCTTGTACTTTATCACGCCATTGCTGTAGTACTTTTTAAATAACTTATAATAATTTCAAAAACAATTTTCTTGCATGATTGTGTTGTGTCTTATGACTCATATTAATTTAGTTTTATGTACTCAACTTTGGCACGGTTGTGCACATAAATTCTGTAGCCCCATCCTGAGCCGGGTTTTTCTCCGTTTTTCCTTCGGGTAGAGGTGGATTTCTTATACAGGATCTCTAGGCTTTGTCTAGGGATATGTTTATTGTAATAATAAATCGTGAATTTAGTGTTATTTCAATTCTTATGGTTTTTAAACACTACTCGTATACTCATAATAATCGATAGTTCGATAATAATTTGTACATGTAAATTTTTGCGTTAAATTACAAACATATTGACATTCTATTAGTATTATAACTCGCAGTTAACTTTTTTATTTTATCTAGGAATTTTTGCTGAATTTTTTGAATCCGCCTCTGCCTTAGGGCCCTTGATCGGAATTAATGAGATGGTCCCTTGCTTGCTTCCGTAGAGTAAATTAGTTTATTGTCCTCCACGTGGTCATACGAAATTTGTACTGTTTTTTGACAATAAATTTATTATTATTATTGATTGTAGTAGCTGTCTCTTTGCCGCTATATATTCAGGACAATTTTTGTACCCCATGTGTATGTGATAAGTCTTTCCGTAAGCAATGGGCACACTTTCGCCCTTCGTCTTTACGTGTACAGTTCTTAATCTGGTCACAATACTCCACTTTTTCTTCACACGTTCGGGTCCAATGACCATACCGTAAACATCGGTAACATCTAATTGGTTCTATATCTTCTTGTACGCGTAACTTCTCAAATTTCCATAAATCCGACCATTTACAATTTTCCGTAGCAATTTCCCCCGACATCTCTATCGCCCAATTTTGCGGTTCTGATTTTTTATATTTATCTCGGTACAGAATCCGCGCTCCTCCTATAAATATCTTCCTTCCTTCCTTCCTTCATCGGTGTCAAAATTTTGCTCTCTAATTATTTGAAGGAATTCTTTTTCCTTTTCATCCTTATGTATACCAAATACTTTCAACTGAAGACGTCTCCGCGCATAATCCTGTACAGTCAAATCCGTATTACCATTCATCACCGTTATTAGTTTGTTTTTCCTCCGCTTTTGGCACAATTATAACCATTTCCCCTTTCTGAGACTGTCTTGTTGCATCAACTTTTATTTGTTTGCTTATTCATTAGATGTTTCCGCACCACCTCCTCCACATGCCCTTTACCACCATCACTCCCTCGCACTAACAAAGTCTCCTTCCTAATCACTTTCTTTGATTGTGCCGTCACTACTTGTACGTATGTTTTTGTCTGTGTATAGTTGTCAATTCTCAATGAAGTTTAGTTCCAACATCGCTCCATTTTACGAGTTCTTTCCCGTATTTTCATTTTCTCTTCAATCTGCTTAAATTTTCCTTGTAGTTCCTTCGTCATCTCTCGCATAGTTCGTGTAATAGACCTCATTTGTCGTTGTAGCTCAGAAAAAACAAAATTGAAAACCAATATCAAGAGCTCATTCACATCACAGCCATGCAGATGCACGACCCTTTTAGGACATTCAAATGTCACAATGAAGGAACTGGTCTTCTGCAGAACACCACTAACCTTCCTTATGATTAGACTGACCTGAACTGCATAGTCAACCTCCCGTTCCCTTACAAGTTCTTCCGTGGAAATGTACTTTATGTCCCTGCAAGTGACTACACCCTTGCTGCGATTAAGCGCAGCATGGAGTTCGTACTTGACAGGGAACTCTCCCAGCAGTTTACAATTAAGAAAGGTCGATGCCTGTTTGCTGGACATAGTTTTCAACAACATCGTACCGTTCCGCAATCTTTTTATTGATTTCAATATACCACAGATTCCTTGTAATGCTTTATGGCGATTTTTTTCTAAAGATCCTTCCACTCTATACAACACAATAAAAACATTCTGATGTTGAATGCTCTGTTTCTTTGACAGTTCAGCGCGAGGGTTGTGAACCCTCTGCCGCTTTGCAATAGTTTGGGTGTTAAGCAATCCTTGCGGTCCACCCGATCCGCAAGGTGAGGAAATTTTAAGACTGGATATCTTGGTACTACGAGTCCAGGAGAACAAATGTCCGGCGACATGCAGCCCCCGCATCACGCCACTAAGCCTCATACAATTGAGGTGCGGCATTTGCCCAATGAGTGTTTATCCTCAACACCCATTCACCTCATCGGCGCGTAACACACCTTGAGACTGAGAGGCGTAATACTTGTGAATGCAGTTGTCTCTTCTAGATGGTGCTAATCTTCTGTTTAGTTATCATCTCAAAGCCGATCTTATTCCTGATAATTTTTTCGCATATTCCTCAAATAAATTGTATTTTATTTATGAGTTTATTTATGTCCGAGAGTCTCCAATATTAATGTCAATATGTCATTGATCTTATATATTGTGAGATACAATGCTCGTTCTTGTGGGGAGTAATAACAATCCCACATAATGTGAACGGGGATTTCGCAGCATTTCCCACCAAGAAAAACGTCATCTTCCTCTTTTCCAAACCGTTTCAAATATGATTGAAAATCTTTATGATTAACGATGTTCAGACCTAGTGAATAATTTTTTCCAAATATGTTCAAATCCTCAAAATATAAATTTCAGGCTTTTTGACCCTAATATTTCTAATTCACCACTTTTCCCCGCCTCTTCAAGATTGACAAAACTTCAAAACATATACCTAACTTCCCGACTGTTGAAAACTGCTAGACACCCAGGATATGTTGACTTCTTGGTAATTTATATGAATGTCGGATAACTTTGAAGAAGAAAGGACGAAGATAAATAATGAATATGAAAAAAATTGCAGGAATGAGACTCGCAATTTCAAGAGAAAAAAACAAGGTATATGTGGTTTGTACGTGAATGTTCATGACTTCTCTTCTGATTTGGCAGGGGAATATCAATGGTTCCGGACGCACTTCCAGACGCACCTCTCGAGGCGGGTGATACCTGAATGACATGAGAGCGAGTGATAATGAGAGACTGATGTAGTGAAACAAGAGACACGGGAAAGGGAGTACCCCGATAAAACCTTCATCTTCCACCACAAATTCTACTTGCATCAGACAGAGTTTAAACCTGCGTCACAAGAGGTAGAAGGCGAGTACGCAAGCTAAGGTCGCCCTCACAAGATGTTCTTTATTATAATATATATTTATGTATAATCGCAAGTTAATCAAAATTTCATACATTCATCAATCAAGTAAAAAATAGATTAAGATAGCTGAGGTAGAAACATGAAAGAAGAACAATTATGACAAAAGGATTTTGGAATAACAGAAAAAAGTAAAAAATCTTTTACATACCATTTTCTATCATAAATTCAACTAATGGTGTACAACCTGACCAACAAGCTCGCTGTAAGCAAGAAATATTATCATAAATTATCATAAAAAATAACAGCATCTTGTATAAACATGTCGTAGGCAGAGATTAACATACAAGAAATGGAGTGAATCCTTTCGATGAAACTCTAAAATTAACATGGTTTGGATAAAGTTTCAACAAACTGCGACTCTTTTCCATAAAACAAGGATCGTCACATTTCTGAAAGTATATATTCCAATTAGATGAAACCAGCATATTTTTCAGCTTATTTAAAAACCATACTTACTTTGACGGCATCATATATTTCAATTGCAATTCTTTCAGAATCATCTTCCGATAGTTCTACATCCATCTCACATTTCTGTAATATAAAACCTATGTGAAAAAAATCATAATTTAGCACATATTATACTGTAAAACATGTAGTTAACGGAATTTATAGAACCATGAAAAATTGCGAGAAAGTTTCCGATACATTGTTTTGTTATTCAAAAAGTGTTCTAATAGATAAAATTGAGAGGTTTTCCAACTTTCATCAGAACCAATTATAGATTTTATGTTCGAGATAAATATTACCGATTGACATAACATGCGAAAACCATATCCGGTTCCAGTGGCGTATCGGCTACATGTCTAATCAAATGTAAAAATAGAGCATATCTAGAAAAATCTATTTGTTAATCCATTAGTCAAGATATAAATCTGTTCGACTGTCTGAATACCTGAAAATTAAACGCAAGATCGATATCTCACAAGGAGACTCCAGTGAAAATAGACCAGACACTTATTCGTTTCCAAGTGACTGCATGTAATAGATGATTTGAGGATGTCTCACCCGATTATAAGTTAAGAGAAACACCTGAATTACGCAGGGCTTTCTCTTGGAGGCATAATATAAGTAAATCAAAAACATCCTTTTCGTTTAAATTGCTGAGGAAGTGGCCAGATACGATGTATGAAGTCACTTATTGAGGGAAAAAGTTAAGAAAAATGCCACTATGAGGTACTGCGTTTCTGCGCGGGGTTTGGAGTTTCTTCAGATACTATTAAATAGATTGAGAGAATGCTGGCTCTTATAAATGCAAGACTGTTGAAAAGTTATTATTGGATTCCAGATAGTCTTTTTACAGCATGTTTTACAAGTCATTTGCGATAACTATGAAACCATAATTTGATTTTAAAACCTTACTCTATAAAAAAGAATAGCAAATGGGTGTGAGCAGATATACAAGGAAATGTATTAAAGCATAAAGGCAGAATTTGCCTATATGCTATCACACCCAGACTTTTCAAAATTATTCATTTTACAAACCGTGCTACTGATTATGGAGCTGGGGAAGCATTACTCCAGATTAATTAGGAGTCTGAAATGCAGCAAATCATAGTGGTATCTAGCCAAATATTAACTAATAACGAATCTAAGAGCACCACGACATGAGAAGTACTAATCATTATTCACGGTTTGTAAAATCAAAAATAACAAATAATAATATAATAATAATTTATATTGTTCTTAGAAGATATTTGAAAATATGAACAGATCACAGAACCCAAGTGTTTTTGAAACGCGTACCTATGTTAACACAAGGCGCACTTGAAACGTTTACTGCACCTTCCAACGGAGTCTTTTCGTACTAATTGTCACCTCTGCTGCTCTAAGCGATTATCGAAAGAGATCAAATGTCATCACTCGCCTTTCCATTGCACCGCTTGCAGTGAAAAACACCTGTAGTGCTTCGTCAGCATGCGATGAAGGCGACAGCTTCCGACTGTTTCTGAGGTATTTGTATTGTCGTACTACTTCAAATTTTTTGTCTTTAATTGAGTAAATAGAAATCACAGTATGTACTCTAACAAAGCAAAAATAATAAACAATACAATGACATCTAAAGCAAGTTGAGATTGTGCCAAAGAATGTAAATAAATAGTCAGAGGTACCAACATTTCATAACAATAGTAAAGACGTACAAGTTGCGATGTAGAGGTAATTCACAATGGATTATACCTATTCGAACATTTGAACCGGCCCGTTCTTTTCAGTTGGTCCTATCGTTCTTAATGTGTCGTATCGTTCTCGTTTCAGTTTACTTGCTGTCATTATAAGTTAGAAGACGAGTTCAGGTATTCAAGAAAAACGTAGAGGTCAGAACATTATTATGAAAAGATATAATAAATGAGGATAAATGTGAGTTTTATATAT
>NNCF01131389.1:214175-225373 GCA_002313205.1 Laupala kohalensis | reverse complement strand
AAATGTAGCGTGCTATTGAAGCTTATCTACATGGAGCGATTTGAGTTAGGAGTTGGGTGGTAGGCTATTGTTAGTAGGTGGGCCGCTTAGCTGGGATTACCAACAACTGGCCCACGTGGAGGGGTTAGTAGAAGTAGTTCGAAATAGGTGGGGTTAGTAGAAGTAGTTACAGTTATTGATACTTGGAGGAGCTGGATAGAGGAAGAAAGGTTTGCTTTTCAGTAGTCACAGCTATATGAACTGGGACATTAATGTGAAAAGCTATAAATTTTCAGGCCCCATCGGGAGCCCGGGATGACTTGGTGATGAGCGACAACACTACCACCTGGGGTAAATGTGGTTTGGAAACAGTGGAGGAAGAATTTGAAGTCATAACTTTGTCTTCAACTATGTTAATTTCACAGTCAGAGCCAAAAACTATCTTTTGGTAAACACGATATTGACATCATTCTGAGGAAACAGATAGGCATGATTTTAACTTATGTATTCATTTAAATTTTAACCATTCTCATTCAACTTGTGAAACCCAAAGACCTCTTTGAATGAGAATGGTAGACGGGCACGGGTAGCGAGCGGGATGGCGCAGTCGGTAGGCGCATGAGCGCGCAAAGCTCAAGGTCCCGGGTTCGATCCCCGGTCTCGTCTCCCATTTTCATTCGACGTAACATGTTTAATCTGTTACCTAGCGTGACATGACGTGTTACCTACCTTTTCCATTTCTGTGAACCAGAAATGGAAAATACTACCCAAATAAAGTACTTCCTAAGGGAGTCGCCTCAGATGAGGAGTTTAGCCTCTACGAGGCCACCTCAGAGGTCTTTGGGTTTCACAAGTTGAATGAGAATGGTAGACGGGCACGGGTAGCGAGCGGGATGGCGCAGTCGGTAGGCGCATGAGCGCGCAAAGCTCAAGGTCCCGGGTTCGATCCCCGGTCTCGTCTCCCATTTTCATTCGACGTAACATGTTTAATCTGTTACCTAGCGGTGAGGTTCACCGCAATCTAAGAGATTTCTATGTTTGATGAAGAAATCGATAGAAGTTTCATGTGTCTCTTACCTACAGAAGAATTCAGAAGCAACTCTAAGGAAGAACATATAAAGAAACTTGCACACTTTAAGAGAATGATGTGAGGATTACTGATGTGGATGCTGTCGGTGAACTTCTCATCTGGTATATAAGAGTCAGAAACTTTTAAAATCTCTTCAAGAAAAAAATGAACTATTAAGACGCCCACTCAAAATTATTTTTCATTGCTTGCTTCCTCTTTCCACAAGTACCAGTGAACTATTCTTCTAAATAAAAAAGGTTCTAATGACCTTGTCGTTGACGAGCCCTAAACCCGCCTTCCCCCCCCCCCCCACACACAAAAGATTCTTCTAAATGGAACGGCAACGCTCAATATCCATAGGGTGATCTGTTTTACTCCCGATGAAGTGTTAAATGAAATAGCCAAACACCTCATCGACTGGAATTTAGACTGTCCCAATTTAAAGGTCTGTCAATTGATAAAAATTAATAAAACTACTCTTTTATGTCTTGTAAATAATTTGTTTTGTTGTACACCATCCTAGGGAACACCACCTTCGCGAAGCACTGTCGATGCGGGTGGCGAGGGGTTGCGCGTACCAATGAAGCTGAGAGCTATCCCGGCGGTAGTGTAACTACCAGCAGGGCCTCCCAAGCCGGACAGGTCTCTGCCGAGGTACCAGACAAAGTGTTCCACAACGCCCTATTTCTCCAACCAATCCCTCTTCCTTATCTCGACATCGGCGGCGGAGAAGATGGAATTCGGTACGGCATCGATGGCAGAAGAGGGAAACTTGTAGCGTCTGTACTCCAGTGAAGCGACCTAGAATACAACCTGGCAGTATGTTATAAAATGCTTGGCGACAGGCTTCGTGACAAGTCGGCTGTAAAAACCACTGTCACATCTTTATGGAAATGCTGTCTCAAGATTTCGGTACCACGGTTAGGGCGTCCCCCGGAAGCGACGCGCGTTGGCAGGGTCCAGTCAGCGTGGCAAGCATAACGTCGCACGGGCGACGACGGCTAAACAAGCGAGCCCCAACTTTCTGTCTTGCATCACTGAACGTCGGGACTATGTCTGGACGATGCAGTGAACTAGCTAAGGCACTAGAAATGAGGCCCATCGACATGTGCTGTGCAAGAAACAAGATTGAGCGGGCAAAACCCATATGAGATTGGTTGTGGTTACAAACTGATATACAACGGAACCCGCGGAACAACTAACGGCGTCGACATTGTCATATCAGCGAAATTCGACGGTTCTGTCTCTGACGTGCAACGATATTACGATCGCCTTATGAAAATTGTATATATTGTAGACAGACGAAAAGTCCACTTCTTCAGTGTCTATGCCCCACAAACTGGCCTGAGCGCAGAAACAAAAGATGCCTTCTGGGCACTGCTTGACGAGAAGACTGTTGACGTTCCACCAGAAGACTACCTCATCGTTGCCGGTGACCTGAATGGACACGTCGGTCAACGGAAAGAAGTTCATGTCGCCCGTGGGGGACATGAATATGGAGATAAGAACGATGATGGCCAGCGAATCGTTCATTACGCGGAATCTCACGATTTGGTCATCACGAACACTTGGTGCAGAAAGATTGAAACTCACCTGATCACGTACTACAGTAGCTCGAATGCAACTCAGATTGACTATGTCCTCACGAGGCGTCGGAACCTCAAAGACGAGTTAGGCACAAAAGTTGTTCCTTAAGAAACTGTTGCAACGCAACACCGACCAGTCATCTGTAAGCTTCGAATGAACCCGCCAAGATCTGGGAAATGGACCAGCAAGAATCAATGGTGAAGCTTCAAGAAGGAGCAGGTTGACGTCGTTACAAAATTAATAGTGCTACCAATTACCACAGTCGAAGACAACTGGACTCTGCTCATGGAGCCACACGTTCTATTCTCGGAACAAAGATACCAGGACGACGAAGGATCGACAAAGACACTTGGCTCTGGAACGACGATGTCAAGAATGCTGTTCGCAAGAAGAAACAATTGTACCACGAGTTTGTTGCAGATAAAACACAATCTCGTTGAAATGCCAACAAACTACCCGTCGAGCAGCGAAGAAGGTCATTCCAGTCACAAAAACAGACAAGTATGCAGATCTGTACACTAAACTTGACACACGCGAAGGAGAGAGGGACATTTATCGGCTAGTCAAATCAACATCGAAAAACGGAAGACCTCCAACGTTTCTACGGCATCAATGACGAAATGGGAGAACTGTTGTTCGACTGGAAGAAAGCAAGGGAACGCTGGCGGAGCTATTTTGAGACAATTTCGACCGAGGAATTCCCCCATCCACCAATAATAACCAAGTCACCTGTTGAAGGACCAATCCAGCAATTTAACATCGCTGAAGTCGAGTCTGTCCTGAAGGAGATGAAGAGAGGAAAAGCCACCGGCCCTAATGATCTCCCAGCAGAATTATGGTGCTCTCAACAGTGGGATGCAGCTGGTTGGCTAACAGATCTTTTCAACCAGATCATCTGAGAAAGTCGAGTACCAACAGATTGGCAGCGGAGCATCACAGCACCAATCTTCAAAAAAAAGGAAACCCCGCTGATTGTTCTAACTACCGCCCGATCAGATTACTGAGCCACGCAATGAAGATCTTCAAACGCATTCTCTACAAAAGGATTCGCGGGATAGCCCAAATTACAAAGAACCAGTCCGGATTTGTGAAAAATTGCGGCACAACTGATGCTGGTCGAGAAATTCCATGAAAAGAATAGCTGCTGCATCTCGCTTTTCTAAATCTCGAAAAGGCCTTCGATCGGGTACCACATGACCTAATCTGGTTAGTGCGTCGAGAACATGGCATCCCAGAATACCTAGTAAACTGGGTACAGCTTCTATATACTGAACCAAAGAGCTATGTCCAATCGGCTGCAGGAACATCCAGCGACTTTCGCATCACATTAGGAGTCCATCAGGGCTCGAGCTTATCCCCACTGCTGTTCATTCTTGTAATGGACACTGTCACATCAGACCTGCACATGCCACCACCATGGACACTTCTCTATGTTGATGATGTCATGCTGCGGAGTTGTTTCTCCAACGCCAAACACAAGAATGGAATGACCGACTTGCGCGTTAAACAAACGTAAAACTGAGTACATGACAACAGACCCACGAGAAGTTGGGACCATCAACGTTGACGGAGAAGACCTGCCACGAGTAACAAAATTTAAGTATCTTGGTTCCACAATCTCCAACGATGACCGACTTACAGACGAGGTTAATTAAAGGACACAAGTAGCCTGGATGAAGTGGAGAATGACAACAGGAGTCGTCTGCGATCGTTGGATGAAGGACCATCTGAAGTCAAAGATCTACCGGACAGTTGTCCTTCCCGTCGCTTTCTACGGCACCGAGTGTTGACCAGCTACAAAGGAGGCAGAGCGATGACTGGGGGTCATGGAGACGAAGATGCTCAGATGGGCAGGTGGCATTACTATAATGGATCACGTTTCAAACAATGCCATTAGGAAACGCTTTGAGGTTGCACCGATCTAGCAGAAAATGCGAGAAAACCGGCTGCGATGGTTTGGAAATGTACTGCGCGCAGAGGACGATACATTGGAAAAAGTAGCCTACACGGTGGAAGTCACAGGAAAAAGACCTAACGGACGACCAAGAGACAATGGGCCTACACTTTGCACAACGACCTGGAGGCTGTAAATCTTCATCCAGACATGACCCACGACCGAACAAAATGGAGACAGTAAATCCACTTAGCGGACCTTCCCCTCTAGCGGGACAAACGCTAAAGAAAAAGAAGAAGAAATAATTTTTGTTGTCCTCTCCCAAATAAACAAAGAAGTTCGAATCCATGCCTAAATAGCCGATAATAATGCATCTGTGTTTCTAAAATATTTAAAGAAATTTAGTGGACTAACTAGATCTACTCTTCCATGTACCATTCCTAGCTATTTCTATGCACCGAGCCACAGGTAGTCTAAGAAATCATTTCATAGAATGAAATATTACATAATGAAGGATTGAATTAATAATAAATAGTATTGTTATAATAGTAAAAGAAATTAGACGATTTAAATAAAATACGTCAAGAAATATTATATTATGGACGAATGAAGTAATAATTATAATAAGGGGAGTACCTTTCACGATAGAAAATTACCTCCCATTGACACTGGTCCTCACCGCTCCTTGGGGCAAGTAAAGCGTAATATAAATGCTAGGCGTCAACTAACCTCTCCTCCTCCATGACCGTCCGACCGTGGTAAAGATCTATATCTTGTCTGAGGTAGTCCTGCTTTTACTGAACATGGTGGATAGAGCAGTGGAGCTCAAAAATAAATCCCCAGTCTGAAGGTGGGACAACCACGTCGAGCACATGACGGAAAGCAAGAAGCTTAAATGGTGGACTACTAGAAGAGGTGACCATTGCTTTCAAGATGCTTCACTCTCGCATGCGGGGTTCTGCGAGAGTTCACCTTGAACTTCCTTGCTACTTGTGGGAACGCGATGAGAAGATTGTCAGGACAAGTAAGACTTCAGCGTAATCCAGGCTGAGACAACACCTCCTAAATTACAAGGTCTTAGTGCTGGTTTTATATGCCCCGTAGGTAGGCTTTCAAACGCAAAGGTGGCTGTATGAAATTAATAACAGTTTTTTATTGCAAACCAAAATTAATCACAAAAATATAAAGAATAGCATTTCTGTGTTTATTGTTAATGTTGGATTCGATCCACCCTTCTTGATAATTGAACAATATTCAATTTTCTTACTCGTCTCGAGTGATAAAATCCTAAAAATATCACACCTTCATCTATAGAAACAGAGAATGTAAATATTGCAGAAGCTCGAACTCCAAATTTTCCTACTAAAATCATGTAAGTCTTTGAAACAACGGTAAAGTCTTGTAAAATTTTCTATTTACTAAACATACACAGATTTCTTCCAATGAATTGAATACGGATGTCAAATCTTTTCTTCTCTTGATACTTAAATTGTTTGATATTGTCTCTCCTAATGGTCGATTTTTGCGAATAATTCGTAGTACCTCGACAGTCTTTCACACAAAAACATTAGCTGATATGTTAGATGCAACACCAGGTGTTTTCGTGAAATTGCACATTTTCTAAGAAGTGGAATCTTCAAAAGAGCTGAAATTCTTTCGTCAGTTTATTCTATGAACATAAGTTTCCCTTTCTATATCACTGGGATGAAAATAGAGATCACAGTCCTGTAAAAATAGAACTTATAATAGAAAATCTTTCATAAAGAATAATTTATAAGTGTATTAAATATAAGAAATGAATTCTATTTTACAAGTCAAGTAGCTGGTATAATTAATGTTAAAATGAAAACTGAGTTATAAACATATGCTGAATACCTTGAAATATTTGCTTGGGACGAAATCCTTTCGCCTTATTGCTACTTTCCATATTTGGTTCAATTCATGACATTTTGGAAACAAAAAACGTATAACAGAGACCTATGTTTGTAATTTCTATTACACCAAAGTACCCAGCACTTAAAAACCATGCTGTACTTTGAAATGTATAATCTGATAATTAACGCAACCCTAACACAGACTATGGAACAGTAAACATCACGCGTTGTCATTACAGTACTTAATATAAAGAGCCTACTCCGTTCACCATATTACAACATTGTTATATCAGTACGAAGGCTTTTCGTAATTCAGGTGGCATTCTCTGAGCCGGTTGCAATAACTGGGAACAATAGATAACATCCCCAGCAACCGGTGATTCGCAAGTACCTTACTGACTACGCTGTCTGGAAGACCTCGACTACACAAGAAATGGACGCCTCAGAAAAACAATGTGCAAATACTACAAATCAACGAATTTTGAGGAATAAATGACAATGTGCAGGAGAAAAGTTCACGCACACTTCATACAAAATTTCCCCGCATTAACTCGTGCCACACAACAGCGATTTGCTGACCAGATTAGAGCAATGATACGTAACAAACTATCATCACATCCAGATATCCGTAGACTTCAGCATGAACTTGCTACTGGAGACATCTATGATAAAACCTCACTTAATCCAAAAAAGAAAAGGAAAAAACGAAGATCACATGTGTTGATAACTCAGAAAACATTAGTCTTACAGTCAGTCAACCTGCAGAGACCGTGTTGTGAATTGATGACCATAAACCTCTTTGATAATGGAGAATCTCCAGTTAATTTTTAGCTCGGAGATGACATTTTCCAAACCTGTCTACCGATGAACTGCCTCGTTGATCCAACGTTCATTCAAGAATCCCAAAAAATTGAATCTTTCAAAAGGGCATACCTATATTTAAACATATTGATAAGGAAATTAACATTATTATTTATTTAATTTACATTTTTACATTTATTTACACTTAATGTATCTCTCTGTGCCCTGGCTGGTTAGCCAATAATGGGGATTTGGTCAATGGTCAATCTGTTGAGAAGAGTATATATCCACTCTGTGCTGTCCTTCCCTATGTGCCGTTTAACAGCCATTCCTTTAACCTTCAATAGCGTGCTCTTATGAGGTGATCCCCTCGCCGCGAGGAGGTAAGAATAGTTTCCATTCTCTTACGTATCTGCATATTAGCATTATCCTCGCCACATACTCCTCGAAGCATTCGAATAATTTCCGTGTCTGTATAAACATCGACAAGTTTGTCCAGTCATAAACACCCTCCTTCTTGGGTCTGGCATACCATTCACATCGTTCTTCATCAGTAACACTATAGTCAAACAATATATATTTCCTATTCTTTTGTTTCGCCACATACACATTGATCGTCCTGGGCGAGTCCTCGTCGTTTGAGGTACGTTTTGAGATTAGCATGTCCTGTTAATATCTCGATTGTACCTTTTTTGTTGTTGAAACCATCGTTTGTGTCGTTCCGCATATCGTACTTTTTCAAGTCCGCCCCCTTCGAGCATACTGTCCAGCGGATTTGCCAGCAATCCCAGAGTGTCGTATCTATTTGTTTATTCCTATCTCTCATGGTAGATGTAATAACCCGATTATCTAGTAGCATTTCATGTTCACGACGGACTGTATAATGCGGCATCTGACGATCAAAATACAAGTCTATGAGCATGATGGCTAACAACATCAACATTCCTTTTGTTGAAACGCTCTTGTACCCGCCGTACCAGTGACGTATAGAACAACGTTAGTACCTTGACAATTTTTCCTCATAAAATTTCTTTTTCACTCTATTGTGCCACATAACACAGCCGTACAGTAATATTGGCTTCAGAGCCCCGAGATACAATGCACGCAATTTATCCAACGGTAGCGTTGGCTTCCCACCCGTTGTAATCTGTACACCAATGTGCGTATCCGCGTCCCCTCCAATCGCCTTATTAATTTCTCCGTCCAATCGCCCTATTAATTTCTCCGTCCCTATTTTTAATCTGGCATATCTTTCATGCAAGTAGGACTCCGAAAACCTCCGCATGGTACCCGACACCTGTAGATCCACCAGTGCTTGCTGTACAGCATGCCACTAAGCGCTATCAAATGCCCCGAGATAATCGACGAAGGTGAGCAATTTGTATTTTGTCTGACTATCAGTAAGTACCCTTTTTAGTTCACACAATGCATCATCCGTTCCCCTTCCGCGCATAAACCCTTACTGTTTAACACGAAGTTCGTCTTATTTCTTCTCTGATCGTTCGTGCTATATAATTATCTAAAAGCTTTCCAAGTACAGGTAACAGTCAATCATTGGTCAATATGACTGCGCTTTATGTACATCACGTTTGTCCGGTTTCAAAAACAGACGTAAGTCGCCTATTTTCCATGAGCGCGGGAAATACCCCGTTGAGATATACATATTGAATATAAGAGTTATTTCTCGTAGATAACATTTTTTTTTATATTTTACCATATCCCCGGCAATTTTGTCGTAGCCCAGGCTGTTCCCAGGGCGAACTCGATCAATAAGCACCGATACGTCCTGCTCAGTAATCATGGCCTCTGTTGGATCGTGAGAATAGATATAGTCCCTATCCCCATTATGGTCGCTTCCCTACCATCGAGGAGACCGCGAAGCAAATCATTTCCCGTGTCATCCCAAATGGTTGTGTAAGACATGTACTGTTGCATTTCCACCAAGGTGGTCTTGCTCTACAACTTCTCTCTTCCAATGACGTATGCGAGACCCCGCATTTACCGCCGCAAGCAATCATTCACGTGTTCCAGCCTGTAGTCACGTTACACTTTCCGTATTCGCCTCCTGTATCGACGGAGCCCCTTGACGTACATGTCCCGCGCTCCCTTCCTTTCTGGTGCACCCGTTCGCTTTCGCTGGCATCTCCTACGTAGCCTGACCGCTTCCTTTTTCGATGTTGATTGTTCTGGTTTCCACCAGGGTTTGCCCCGGTAACACTTCCCTCCAAGCAATGGACAGTATATCTCAACTAAAGTGCGCATGTCCCTTTGCAATCTTTCCACTCGTTCGTCAATATCCATTTTCGTCTTATCTCCCATATAGGTGTCCTGTACTCGTCGATCCTGCTTGAGCTTATCCCATCTAACTTTCCCATTACTCTTTTGATTGCGAGCTCTGTTCCTCTGCTATGAATTTAACATCGAATATTATCGTTTTGTGGTCGCTGGTTATTTATACACTTAATTCCCATTTTCTCGCTGTAGATCCTCGCGTTCGATTCTGTAGAGTCAAATACATAACGTATTGTCCATTTTCCGTTGAGAACGTATACAATCCGTAGATACTGACAATTGAATAATTCCATGATTAAAATGAAGAAATCATCCTCGTTCGGGCTTTTTAAATTTGGAGAACGAGCGATGGAGCGGGGGAGGAAAGCCTCCCTACTCTCTAAAAATTTAAAAGTCCACCGTTGAGAAATGCGACAAAGGGAACGTTCACATCTGGCGGGGCGCAGTGACCTGCGATGAGCTCTTTGTTGAAGAGAAAATTTATTACTGTTTAGAAATTGCAAGCAAGCGAGGGAATAAGAAAGAAGACCCACCCCGGCCGTATAACCGAGGACACGCAGGGAGAAGAAGCAAGTGGCAACTTGTAAAAAAAACGTTCAAAAGAGTGGCTAGAGATAGTTCGAAAATACTCAAAATTCCCAATCAGAATTTAGGCACGGGAGGGGAAACGTTGTGGTATTGGAAACTTTTCGTCACGTGAAAATCAAAATTGGAAGACCTGGGAAGTGGAAAAAGAGGTTTAGGAAGGGATGAAGTCCATTTAAGGAATGGCAAATGAAAATTCGGACACATACGAGATTTTTTCCGCGCGAAGTGGACACACACGAGATTTTTTTTCGCGCGAAGTGAAGACTTGAGAGATTGTTCGCGCAGCTCACTACTTCGAAGATGTTTCGCGCTGTTCACTAATTCGAGATATTCCGAGGCACTAGAGATTTTTTCTCAAACGAGACTTGTTGATGTTTCATGAGCATCGAACATTACTTGTAGAGTTTTCGTGAGCAGAAACACTACTCAGTTTGATTTTCATAATTATCTGATGAGTTTATAATATCAGATGAGATTTCTGAGTTTGCTATTTTCCGGAGCTAAATCTTTAGTTTTAGGTTAGCATTTTCGGTGGCAGATTCCAAATCCGAGACGTGAAGTCATTCGTACGGAGAACATGTTCATTCGGTGGGCTCTTCCGAGAAACCGTGGCCAGCAATTGAAGCCAAACAATGATGGTTCAAGTCCGCGCTACGCCTGAGGTCACCAAGGCCGCGTAGCTTGAGGGAGGAAGTCACCAACGGTCGAGCCTTGGCAAGTGACGTCACCAACCACGAGTCGCTCTGAGAACGGAGCCAGGCCGGCTTCCCGTGGGGTCAAACCACCCTCCACTCACCACTGCAGTGCTTAATTGGTCATCTGGATGAGATATTTTCACGATTGTTGGTTGCATCCAACACATATCGTCATGCGCTATCGCGAGAAGATGAGTGCGGATCTTATTGTTAAGAGGGGCTCAAAACTTTGGAATTTATGACTCGTGAAAAGGGGCCAATTATCAAGAAAGAACACCGCCTAATTATATCTTTTAAATTCATCATAAATATAATAGCGTTTTCAAGAAGCGAGAGTTATTGTCGATTCAGTGTTTATTTTATTTGTTGAAAGAGAAATTATTTTAATGTTTGTTCAAGAAGTCAAATTTGTTTAAAAT
>NNCF01131389.1:181433-213923 GCA_002313205.1 Laupala kohalensis | reverse complement strand
ATATATATATATATATATATATATATATATATATATATATATATATATATATATATATATATATATATATATATATATATATAATTTCATTCATGAGTCTGCATACACCGTTGCAGCCGTCTGTATATACCGGCGTTTTTGATATTATACTTTATATCAACATTGATCAACAACACTGTCATCGTTCCTGTTCCAATTAACAAGGTCTGGACGTATTCGGTCGTATGGTGACGATATTCAAGGATTTCTAGTGACGTGTTACAAACTAGTACCACCGACGATCCATTACGTGCATAAACACTGCGCATTCTTAGCGGAACACGACACAATTTCCCGTAGCGCAAATATGGCTCTTGTAATAAACATATGTCGATGTTATTCATATTGAATCAACTCATACATATCTATCTGCCCACTTAGGAGATTCTTCCGCAATATTCGTCATATTCGATATTGTAACGTTCTATCTCTTTGATACACCGGTATACCGGGTACGTCACACTTTTAATACTATAATCGTATAACATACCGCGCCGCAAACAATTAATGCATTTACTTTTTTCTTTCCTATTTGCACAATCCTGAAATCCATGGCCAATATTCCCGCAATGGTCGCTAGCTTCTTTTTCGTCTCTACACCAACGGGCGATATTCCCATAGAGCATGCACCTATATCAGCGTAATGGCTCAATGAATTCATCTAAGCTATACGTTGTATATTTGAGGTACACTTTTTCCTTCCTCATCACATCCCTGTACCAACTCGGCGTGAGTTCTACCACCCAGTTCCTCTTAGATGACGCTGACTTCCCTAATTTCTTGACCACCCGTACAGCCCCCCTCCTCCGCCGTTCCTGTTCCGAAACTCATTCAGGGACTCTTCTTCCGTCTGGTCTTCCAATCCGAATACTGGCGTCTTTGGAGGTACCCTTCGCAAATTCACCTCCTGTATGCCAACCTGTTCCTTTATCTTTTCCTTCAACTTATTGCAACTTGCTTCGCCGTCTAGTTCCAGTAGTACGTGGCCTCCCTTTATCTCCCGACATGCATCAATGTTTACACTGGCTTCGTTATTTAATAGCCCACGGACCTTGGCAGTTGAACGTCAGTATCCTCCCCGTCTCTACCTACGATTATAATTTCTTCCTATGCTTTTTTCCTGGGGCGCACCACCTGAGCATAAGTTGCGTGTTCCCCATCAGTGTCAACTGGCGGAGGTACTCTACCCGCAACGTCGCAGACTAAACGTTGTGTGACCTAGACCACATTCCGTAAACATGAAATGTCCTGATGGAAACCCGCATATTGCCGTTAATGCTGTAACCTTCTTAACTACTGTATGAACATCATGTACCACATTATGGAAACGTTCTATTTCGTGAAGAATAGCAGTTACCTTTCTTGTCGCTTCCTTCAAGGAATCTGTTAGCAGCGTGAGAATTCTATTTTCTAGCGTCTCATATGTTCGATCTAGGTTCTGAACCAACATGTTACACCGCTCATCCAATGCATTTCTCATTTTCTCCTCCACATTCCGAGATATCTCTGTCCCCGGTCGCAAGTTCAACTCTTCGCGTAATTTTTCACAAATATCTAGTGAGTTACATCATTCACTTTTTCGTGTCTCTCCATTTGAGCGTGGAGAAAGTCATTTTCCTATCGAAGTAGCTCACACTCCTTCCACAATGCCTTCACACCATCCCGCACTGATTGCTGGAGTTTGCCCGGTATCTTCTTNATATATATATATATATATATATATATATATATATATATATATATATATATATATATATATATACCGCAATGTTTTTGTTTCGTTCACCCCCATTGTACGATACCTGCGCGATCGATTCATTATCACATAAGTATCGTCCTTCGAAGTAACATACTCACTCCCACTGTTACTCGCTTTTGGTGTCGAGACCCCCCTATGGGGTTCCGTAGTGTCAATTATAGATGCTTCCGGAGTATGAGCAATTTGAATTAACCTTCGCATGTCGTGCAAAGAACCGACTCCCTGGTATGCGAAGTTAGCTCCTTGCCCTTGGTAAATAATACATGATTGTTCCTTGGCGACATATTCGAAGAGGGCCTTGAGGGCGCCGATATTCTTAATTCAGATAATTATGTTTGACCTCTTTAGGCCATAAGCATGCCCAACACATCGCAATGCACTGCACAACTCGCTCGACACTTGCAGTAACAGACAGGCATTGCTACTAGCACTGCCATTCACCCTAACGATCAGTATTCTATTCAGTCATGGCGTCCGTCGTTGTTAACATTCGCCATATACGCGCTTCCCAGCACAGAAGTATCATATGGTGCTTTTTGCGTCTCAGCAATCACCTGGAACGTGGTCAACGTTTTCCGTGCGAATACTCACTGATCGCCACTTTCCGCCTGGGACTGAAAACAAGTCTCTCAAATGCAGTCGTAAAACACCATGCCATGACCACATCTGTAAGTCGCCATCATGATGCCCCCGATGGGTGGAACGCGCCACGCTCACGCACACGTAATGCTCATGCACTAATTTCGATAGTAGTTCCACGCAAAACTCTATCGAAATAGCCTAAAACGCAATATTTTTCAGCAGCTTCCTTCCCATGCTAGTTTATTGATTGGTAGCTAGGAAATATTGGGAGTACAACTTTGCTTCCGCCGTTTTAGCATTATGGTAAAAACTAGTCATACATTAACGATACAAAATATTGTCCACCGCTTGTTACTACTTTCTCCCATCTTTCGGGTCGCATACGAAACCTGCGTAGAAAAAACTGCTCATCTTTTAAGGCGATCTACATATCGATCCAATATTTGACTTCTTCATGAGAACGAAAGTGCTGGTCAACGAGGTTCGAGCATTGTCATGCTGTAAAATCACTTTGAGTCTCGTTGGATTGCGCTCGTTTGTCTTTCAACGTTCGGCTTAAATGCATTAATTGCATTCTATACAGATCGCCTGGCGTTGTTCAGATGGTTTTAGCAGCTCATAATACACTACGCCGAGCTGATTCCACCAGCATGAGCATGACCCTTGAACTGTGAATATTCAGTTTGGCCGTGGACGTGGAATCGTGGTCGAGACGTCTCAATGATTTTCTGCGCTTTGGATATCCGTAATGACCCTTTTTTGTCCCCAGTCACCATGCGATGCAGAAATCCCTTCCATCTTCGCCTTTCAAGAAGCTATTCACAAACAAACACCGTTCAACATCTCTCGACTTCAAGTCGTACGTCACCCAATTTCCTTGTTTCTGAATCATTCCCATGGCCTTCGGGCGTTTTGAAATAGATTGTTGAGTCACTCTCAATGATCCTGACCATTCTTCTTGCGTTTGACACGAGTATTCATGAAGTAATGCCTCCAATTCTGCATCTTTGAAAACCCGGTCTCCGCCATGCCGGTCTTCGATGTCAAAATCACCGATCTTGAAGTGTAGAACTCAGAACCGAAAAATTGATCGGATGGATGGATGGAAATAGGCGGTAAAAGTATAGAGGGATGTGAAGGATAATGTAAATGGAAAATGGAGAGAGAGACTAATTTTTCAACAGGGATTCCTAATGGAAAACGAAAAAGGGAAAAATACATTAGAGTGTAGCAGGGCTCACAAGGAATGTAACGCTCACAAGGAACTTAACAGAGGGAGAATTGATGAACTAGAGAATTTTAACTGGAATAACAACCGACCATGTAGGGACAGAGTTTAAAGTACGCTAATATATAGATATGACTAAAATTATTGGAGCGGAACTGACGACAAATAAACTGAGGAAAATTAGAAAAGACTTGGAAGAGGGGTCACCTGGAAGAAAGGGAAACCAAAATAAAAAGGTATGCATATTATATGCATATAGAAATAGTACAAGTAGCACATAGGCATGCAGCACTAAAGAAGGAAACAAGTAAAAGGTGACAGGTATGGAGGACGAGAGAACTGGACGAGTTAGAAAATAGAAGGGTTAAGACAAGAAGGATTTCAGAGCAGACAAGGAGGAAAAGAAAAATGACAAAATATCATTGAAAGAGTATAAAAAAGTATTACGAGAGTCGCCGTCATTCACCTCCGGCTATTCATATCTTCTCTGGGTTCGTGTCTGTATTTTAATCAAAGGAAGGACACATACTGGGGTTCCTACTAGGAAAACGCGTTATAACAAATTAACTCAGTTACTTTAATGTTAACACACAACCAAAATACTACCCTGTTACGTCCCCCAAAAAGACACACATGGTACACTGAATTTAACACAGTTACTCTCATCAAAACAAAACAAAAAAACCTTTAGTGAAAATTACATTATATTACATTGAGGATTTATTAACCCTTTCATATCACTGCCCATAGTTCTCAATAGATAATCAAGTTCAACAGTTCACTGCTTGGGCTTTCATCATTTGTTAATCAGTCACTATTCTTCTCGCCATTGCGCCTATTATCTATAGTTGGATGCAACCAACTTTTACGCTCTACCTTACAAGTTGACACCTGAATCAGTCGATGTCAAAAAATGGAGAGCAGACTTCCAGACGGCATTTCAGCAAGTCATCAATGGCGCGTGTAGTCGCTCCAGTAGGTGACGTCATCATTCTCGGAAAACCACCGGCTCGTTCCGCGAAACAGGAATCCCAAGAGTTTCCGGGCAACCCCGTGCGAAAAATCACAACCAAACAACCGCGGCGTATTCGGACCGAATGAAGAGATCAACTCGACGGAATGTTCAACAACGTTGTTACAACTTAATGTTTTAGCGCTAGAACATCTTAGCGAACAATAGTAAAGTGCTTATAATTTAAAAGCACTCACAAAAATGCTCTAAGATTCGAACGTGAGTCTCGACCGGAAAATATTCTGAGATGTGAGCTGCATCTCGAACGAAAAACTTTCTAAAATCTGAGCTCTCTGAATATGAGCTCGAACTAAAATGTGATAAGTTTCTCGAAGTACAATGTAAGATGGTCTCTGAGCTCGAACAGAAAATGTGAGATGTGAGCTGAAACGCTCTAAAATAATCTGACCGAAACTTACAAGATGTGAGTGATTGAACTGAGATGGTTGAGTGAGTCGATTGGTAGGAGATTGAGAGTTATTTTGATGTTGCAGTCGCTTAAATGGGTCTTCTGCTACTACTTCATTTACCATTTCCACCCACGATCTAAAATTTTGAACAGTCATGTGACTGATTCTCTCAATGGAATAGAAAACCCCACTTCGCGACGTTTCTAGTCAGTGGCTAGATTTGATTCGTTTCTGGACGCGTCGGGCCAATCCATGAACGGCGTTTTCGACGCTTCTGGTTCTCAACGAACTTTTTGCAACCGTCATCTTTGCGGCGATTGCTTTTGGTTTAGAGCATGCCTCGCCGCGCCCTGATGCGACCTTCTCGTCCTTCTAAAGACACGTGAATTCAGTTGTTCTCTTCTTACGAACTACGTGTTATTTTCCGTAAGATAAAATCTGTTTCTTCGGCTCTAACTTAGATTGTTTATTTGAATGAGTAATTTTATTCCAAACGGTCAAAAAGCTTTTATCCTTTTTCTTTTGTCGTTCGCCGCCCGTGGTTGCGGCCACCGTTCATTTGAAATACATTTTGTACTGAAAATACTCTATTAACTTTGATTATTTATTGTAAATTAATCAAATCTTACAATATCGAGGCAAAAGTAAAAAGAAAACATTACCAGCTAATACGTATAGGGTTAATTAAATTTAATCTCTCTTCACTCCTTTCGCTCCTGTATAATATCCCATAGGGCTTCAATAAACTTCTTCCATCTCACATGGTTCACCACCATAGGTTTAATTTTGTTCCACGTCTTCCTATTGAACAGTTCTTCGCCATTATCCTCTTGGACGTCTCACTCTTCGCTGAGCTTGCGGATTGCATTTCAGTGCCTATCTCTCGATGTTGTGCCCCGGTTTTCGAAGAGTGTGATCAATCAACCACCATTTACGTTTTTGGATTTGTTTCTTTATTGGTTCCTCACCCGCGGGTTCCAACAAGGCATCATTTCGTATTTTTAGCGGCCAAAATATCCTGAAAATTTTCCTGAGGTATCTATTGACGAATGATTGAAATCTATGTCTTATAGACTTATCGGCCAGCTATATAGGAGCTATATAGGAGCATTGCTTTAACGTTTGTCTTGAAGATGTTTAATTTGGTCCTTGTTGAAATGAACTTAGTTCTTCATGTAGGATTGAGCTGAATAAAAGCGGCATTTGCTTTAGAGATTCTATTTTTAACATCTTCCAAGATTCCGCTTGTATCCTTAACAATGTTTCCAAGGGAAACAAAGGTGTTCACTCGTTCAAGCTGTTGATCCTCAATCTTTAATGGCTTTTGAGTTATAGGCTTCATAAGAAAATCTTTTGCTTTCGTGGTATTTATTTTTAAGCAAGCGATTGCAGCTTCGGGTTGCAGGTGCCATACCTTTTGTTGAGCATCGATGTACCTCATGGCCAACAATCAGATGTCAGCATAATCAAAATCCTCCAATACTACACAGAGGTTCCAGCGAAGGCCACGTTTCTTCTCACCAGTAACTCTTCTCATAATGTCATCCACTACCAGCAAGAATAACAATGGTGATGGAATAAAACCCTGTGTTACGCCATTTCTTACGTATTGGGATAGATAATTTCCCATTGTGTATTATTTGGCAATTATAATCCTTATACATATCTTTGATGATATTTATTATCTTTTGAGGTACACCATACTTCCTAGAACTTGCCAAATGACTTTATGTCGCAAGGAATCAAATGTTTGTTCAAAATATATGAAAATTAAATATAGAGTATTATTCCACTAGTCTGTTCTATAATAAAGTGGTGTGTGTTAATTTGGTCTATACAGCTACGATTATGTCTAAAGCCAGCCTGTTCTATCCCTATTATTTTTTCCAACGCCAGTTCCATTCTGTTGAGAATCACACGTAAGAAAACCTTACCCGGTATCGATAACAGAGAAATACCCTTTCAATTGTTGCATCTCACTCGATCACCTTTTTTTGAAATTTTGACCATTAATCCAGTCTCCCAGTGCTTAGGGACCTTTCCTTCTTCCCACACCTTCTGAAACAGTTCTAGCAATAAGTATTTACATTTGCAGTGAGAATTTCAGGGCAAATATCTTTACCTGATGCTTTACCATTTTTTGTTTGTTTAAGGGCTGTTATAATTTCTAGAAGGGTTGGCGCTTATTTCGATCTGCTGACACATCCCTTCCTCATTTTCAGGAAACTGTTCCACATATTCTTGCGTTTCTCGATAGAACTCTTCCGACCTTTGCATCTGCTCACCTTCAATTGTTAAAAGCTTTCCTTCTTTACTGCGGACATGTATAGTTTTCTGATTCCTGCAACTTGATAATATCCGTGTGATATAGTATCCGTGAGACATAAATTTAATCAATGATTACAATTGTATGAAGGGGAGATCATGCCAAAAATTGCATATGGTAGAAGTGTGTGGGATAAAGTGTTGAACAACACCTAGATGGTAAGAACGTATATAAGTTCACAGCGATAGTGTACGTTATGGTTGGCTTATAGTAGTGTCATCAGACGCACTATATGTGGTATTAGGACTTCTGCCAATCGATCTAGCATTGCGCAAATGTGTGTTACGAAAACGAATGAGGTACAATTCGATGATACAATTAGACGGAAAAACAGAAGAAATAACAGAAAGGAGATGAAAACAAAGAAAAACGGAAAAACTAGTAGACGCCTGGCGAATTAGATGGGAAAGCACGAAGGGCAGACAACGTATGAATTTATCCAACAGGTAAATTTCGCAAAGAGAAATAGGAAATGGTCTAAGTCAGGACATAAGATGATACAGGTGTTGACAGATCATGGTAACATAAATTCTATTACGAAAGTAGAGACTGCGTTCGCGAGAAAGGAGTAGAAACGATAGAACACATTTTGTGGGAATGTAAATTACATGGTGCCAAATGAGCGAGTTATTTGAAAAGAATGAGGAAGGAAGACGCACCAAATGCACAAGAAAGGAACAAGTTGAGGGAAAACGAAGGGAAATATAGATGTTTACAAAACTGTGTGAAAGTAATTTGGAAAATAAAGCACGGATTACAGGAATACTCGATAGTAATTGGTGTGAGAGGGGAGGGATGAGAAAATAAAAAGAGAAGAACATTAATACATAGGGAAAAGTCATGGAATGTCGCAAGATGGATCTTTTAAACGGGTTATAGGGCTCGGCAACATCAAGGTCATTAGAACCATTGCAGTTAGGGAAAAATGCAATTTCGCACCATAGGGAAAAGCTGACGTTACTCTTCCCCGTTTCTGGTACTCGGCGAATTCCTCGGCCAAAACCATTCAAAAACCCTCCTAAATTCATCAACTATCTAAACACAAAGATGATACGATGGGACAAAATACAGTAGCTTAATACATTATATCAAAAAAATATTCTGTAAACTATAATTTTCCAAACAAAGGAAAGTAAGAAAAGAGGAAGGAAGAAAAGGAAAAGGAAAGGTGAATACAAACTAAACCCTCCCAACAACGTGTGGAAGGAACCCCGATCTACTTATGAAATTCAATAGTTTATTAACGTGATCCGTTTCATTTCCGAGAATTGTTGGTAAATCTGGAGCCAGACCAATGTTTCTACATTTTTGGTGTATTTTCTGCAATCAGTAGATGGCGCTCTGACAAAGAAGAATTACACTCTTCATACACGGGTTGATCACGTTGCAAGAGATATCGATGAATGAGAGGACAATGTCCTTAGCGTAGGCGGGTCAATAAGACCTCATCGCGCAGGTTGACCTACAGGAACTGCCCCATGACTTAATAGAGGACTTGACATGTTGGAGATTATTCCCTTCAACAGTCAACCGGTTATTGATCCATTCTCTCAGTATCCTTGTCTTGATGGAATTCAAGATGTCCCCTTTTGGAATCGTGGAGATATCTACGCTATTTTTGAGGCATACCGCCTTCGCGGAAACGACTGTTTCCTCATTTCTTCTGATTCCCACGTGTCGGGGAATCTATCAAAAAAGAATGTTCTTTCCGTGACTTTAAAGAGAGAAAAGTACATCTTGAATGTTCTGGATCAGCTTTTGGGCTGAGTACATAGTCTGGATTGCTTATGGCTATATACAACGCAGCCATAATCGAGCCGAGATCCTACGAACACCCGATAAAACTGGAGCAAGGAGCAGCGATCAGCACCCTATTCCTTGCTACTCAAGCACTTCAGAAGAAAAACATCACAACTGCGAATAGTCGCATATTATAGTGCTCCACTATAAGGGAATCGAAATTACTATAAAACGAAGCGGTAAAGCAACAAATTGTGTACCAGTGACAAGATAACAGTGTAAACAGTGCGAAAATGTTGACAGAAGAGTCCCGTTGGGGCCGAAATAATTGGCAATGTAAAATGGACATATAATGGCGTCGTCATAATCGTGTGTAGTGATCATAGTTACGTAGGGAAAATAATTGGTGTATAGGTAAAAACAAGTATTAATATACAGAAGAAGGTGATAGGATAGTGTGAGTGAATTTTGGAAGAAATATATACAGCAGAGCCAGAGATATTAATTTTATAAATTTCGTAAACAGCATGGATGACAAATACGCCATATGTTTCATGGCAAACATAAGGTAACGAGAGCATGGACAACGTCCTAGTACGCGGAAGTGGCTTCTAGAAACCCTGTAGTAAATATATCAAGCAATTAAATATAGATTGCAATGTGCAATCGTGTATAAATAATAATAATCTTGATTTCATGTATTTAGTGAACACGGCCAAATGCAATGTTATAAACTCTCATGGAGTAGTATACATAGCAGTTGGCACAACTGATATAATATAACAAGAGGTACCAGAGCAGTTGTGAATGTGCGATACTCTCGCAAAACTAGGGAAGGCAACTGGTGCCCCCTAATGGGGGAATAATGAACTAAATACATGTAAAGTGGGAAAAGTTCATTTTCTTTGGAAACGGATAACTACCATACTTGGTCGGGATATTAAGAGGGAAGTTGGGAGACCATATGTCAAAAATCATAACGTTCAAATGAGCAGAAGACGTCATAAAAAAAGGCCTACCAGGGAAACGTTCATTCATACGAAAAGAGGGTATAACTCTTGAACGGTTGGGTGAAATTGATTGGGGTTTGGAAGAAAATAATTAGTAAGAGTCTAACGGTACTGCACATAGATATATTTGATGAAAATATTAATAACAGTTTAGAAACAAAAACTTAGACAAATTGAAAATCGAAGAATATAGAATTGGCATAAGGGAAACATTAAGTAATAGCCTCTCTAGTAGCGCATTACAAAAGTCAAACGGAATACGCAAATAGGAATTAAAACTTTGAAAGAATCATTAGCTAAAGGTAGGAGCAGTGTTTGCGACAACTGTACTACAAAAGATAAAGAGGTACTACAAAAGATAAAGAGGTACTACAAAAGATAAAGAGGTACTACAAAAGATAAAGAGGTACTACAAAAGATAAAGAGGTACTACAAAAGATAAAGAGGTACTACAAAAGATAAAGAGGTACTACAAAAGATAAAGAGGTACTACAAAAGATAAAGAGGATGCTATTACCACAAGATCAAGATGATACAGGAAGATGATGATCAACGTACAATACATCATGTGTATGATGAACTAATGATGACATTCGAAGACTAAAAATTTGAGCATCTATCTGGGAAGCTTCAACAGAAGGTAAAAGATGGGGTTAAGGAACTATGGAAGACATGCGATCAAACTAGAAAAGAGTTAAAGAAGGTGCAAATGGCTATGGCGGAACTGAATAAGGAGTGTGAGGCAAAGGAAGTTATTATGAATTTTGCAGAAAAAATACAAACAGGTGGAATGTTTCAGGGTGAGGGACGACAAATATACGGTTTTGAGGATAGAGTAATTGACATTTTTGACGAACGGTGGAATACATTAGCAGACAAAATTAGGTAAGAACAGCAGAAATTCCAAACAATGCTAATGAAAAAATTGAACTGCTTCAGTCGTCGGAAGAGAATATAGGGAGATTGTCAGGGAACAGGATGTAGTGCAAAACCAAATGAAAGAAATTACAAAAACCGTGGAGGAAACAAAGGGTGGAGTGGAGAAAATAGCTGGAGAGACATCATCTATAGTAGATAATAAGGAAAAATAAGGGAATGTGAAGCGTAAACGTAAGAAACGTTTTAACATATTATAATTGGTAAACGGAATAATGAAGATGAGTTAGATGTTGAAACAAATGTCAAAAAAATATTAGAAGATATTTCGGTAAACGTTGATGGTATACGAAATACAAGAAATGGGAATTTAATCGTTCATGTGGAAGAGGACAAAAGCTACAAGAAGTTGAAAGATGTTATAATATCATATCAAAGTTTAAAAGAGATAGAAATAAAGAGGAACAGACCAAAGTTACTTATTTACGGAGTAGATGATATGGAAGAGGATACTTTTAAAAGGTATATGCGTGTTAGAAATGGAGTGGAGAATGAACTGGAAGATGATAGGATTATTAAGTAGTTCGGCAAACGAGGTTGGAAAAGTTAAAAATTGGGTAGTGGTGATATGTCCTAGATGGTACAAAAAAATAGTTCACCGGAGGAAGTTATATATTGCGCACTCATCACATAGAGTAGAAGAGTACATAGACCCAATACAGTGTTTTTAAGTGTTTACGATTCGAGCACCTTGCACGGAATTGCAAGGATGTGCAAAAAACATGTGGACACTGTGGACATGTAGGCCATATCTATAAAGAATGTTCAAAACGAAATGAAAAATACTCCTGAGTCAATTGTAAAAGGAAGGGTTGGGCGGATGACCACAGCATGAGGAGCTTAAATTGTAGAGAATATTTAAGAATAAAAGAAATAGTTAAATCATCTACAGACTATGGGAATTAAAGTACAGCACAAAAATCTACAGAGAGGACAAGTTGGCACATGTGAGCTAATGAAATATGTGGAAGAAAATGAAATAGACATTTGTATGATACAAGAACCATACACACGGCATATATCTGTGAGAATAAGTATTTTTAAAGAGAAAGGAAACTCAGCAATTCTTATATGTAATAGTAAGATTGAACTGTTAAATTTTGCAGAACATACATCAGAATACATACAAGTAGCATTAATAACCAAAGGAACAATTTCGATTATAGTAATCAATGTATATATGCAGTATGCGAGTAAGTCTGAAAAAATATTCAAGCAGGTTATAGAAATAATCAATAAGCATAAGGGGAAGGATGTTCATTGATGGTTTTTAAGATAATTGTACCATACTAAGACATGTGAAATACTTTTGGGAAACTGCGTTAAGATATAATCTAGATTGCCAGTGCTAAGTATTATAACTGTGGTAGAAAGTCACATAGGGTCACTTCTATCATCTTAAGTATATGTACTGAGCATTGGAGTGAAACAAAACAAATTCTGGGCCCGCCGAGAATAGAACCCTTGATTTCGCTAGTAAGAGAGCACGTGGAGTTACTGAGAGTATTATATAATTAATTTATTGTCAACATAGCCGTTACGTGTATAGAAAATTTGTGATTTTCAAGTTATTTTGAGAAATTCCAAACAAATGGAGAAATATTTATATTTATCCCCTCCATATCTCCGTAACTGTTGATCGCAGCACAAATCTAAACGATGTTTTTTGTTGAGAATTTAATGTAAATTCATTTGATATGCCACAAACTTTTAGCTAGGCTCCAGAATTTTCGCCATATTTGCGAAAAACTGTTGAAAAGGATAGTTTCAGCCCTTTTCTACCCCCTCTCCCCGAAACAGGACACACGTAGTAAGAGAAAGGTATAGAACAATTAGGTGTGGGGTGGAGCTTTTCTCTTTGAATGTTTTTGAGATAATTGTTCTATACTATTATTGATGAATGGTAGTAGTTCTATCCAACTGGTGTGGTTGCTATGGCAAACAACTCTTTCGTCACTTTGACATGGATTACGTTTGGGGTGATAAATTCTGGCAGACACGAGTTTTACACCTAACCCTTGTAAACATAATTCTCATTTTTCGAGAAAGAAATGCGTTTCATGATCTCAAAGTACACATTTCAGTATCCCGCACGATTCAATAAATTCTTTTAGCCTTTTTAAACAATTAAAAGAATATTGATAGGATATACCTGCAAATACTTAGTAAAAACGTCGATGATAACATGATGTACTTATTACCAAATCGGTATTTAGGTAACACTCCATACAAATCTAAAGTGTAGATTTCTCGCGGTCCTTTGGGGATAATGTGACGTTTGGCAAAGGAGCAAATACACCAATCGATCATTCTAAAGAATTGAAATGATTCTTTGGAATGATCGATTGGTACATTTGCTCTTTTGACAAAGGTCACATTTACTAATTATCTGCCGAGTAATCTTACTCATGTTCTTAAAACAGAACGACTCCCGTAATATCCTATGAACCTTATGCGCTCCAAAGTGCGCGAATTTAGTGTGTGTAAACATGACTATTTCTTGTATTAGGTTTCGAGCTTTCCACAGCGTATATTTAACCGGAAGTTTCCCCGTTCTAATTAATACATTCGCCAACATTCCGCGTCGCGCATTAAACTCGTGAGTTCATTTGCACTTTCAGCGTGATAATAGTATTTCTTGAATAATGGTATTTGGGTGATTTCTTCATCCAAAAAAGTTCTGAAACTTTCGAAGTTTAACATGGGACATGGGATCACTTGTATGTTAATCACCGCTAAGGTATTTTCTCCAACACGGGCTTAAAACAGCGGCTGCTTACTCTCACCCCGTCACAAAAAAGGAAGATTATCTGAAATTATTGGAAACCTATTCCGGCAAGTTTATTTTGGGTGAGATTTTAATTCGAAGAATACTTATTGGAGTGCAAGGATAATTACTTATAAAGGAGAGGAACTAAAACGCGCAGTACTGACTTACAACTGCGAAGTGCATTCTATGGGACGTCCAACATACTGGCCAACTGATCCCAAAAAGATACCAGATCTGATAGATTTATTTATTACTGAGAATCTATCTACAAATTTTATAATAATAAAAGAATTTGATCTCAATTGGGACCATTCACCTATTATGACATTAAGTACTAATACATCAGAAACGAGAGACCAAATTTTATAATAAATACATGGACTGAAAGAGATTTAGAAATAAATTGGAAAAACCATTTCTTTGCAAGTTTCATTGAAAACTATAGAAGAATTAGAAGATGAGGCTTCAAATTTTATAACTATACAACAAGCAGCTTGGGAAGCAACACCTCAACCTCCAATGATAACCAAGGGTAATAATTACCCTAAGGAAATAAGATAAATTATGGAAGAGAAAAGAAAAATATGAAGAAAATGGTAGAAATATCGAGACACAAAAATTAAATCAGAGTTTAAAAATATGACACAAAAATTAAGGAGAATGATACAAGATATAAAACAACAAACAATTAAAAAATATCTAGAAGAGATGACTAACGATGCAAATATGGATTACTCGTTATGGAAAGCAACCACGAAAGTAAAAGAACCCGTCCACCAGATCAGGAAAAAAATTAACACTTGTGCCAGAAATAATCTTGAGAAGGCAAATGAATTTGTCGATCATTTACAAAATATTTTCACTCCTCATGATAATATTATCATAAGTTGATTGAAGAACAATATGATCTAATTCCAAGAAAAATAAACAACATACCATTTATAACTTCAAAGGAAACTATACGAGAAATTCAGTCTTTATTCCAACAAAGCACTGGGATTTGAAAACAAATAAAGTGATAAAACAGCAACCCAGGAAATACATATTAATATTGACTTACTTCTTCAATGCAATAATGCGATTAAAACATATTCCTACCCTTTGGAAAGTAGCAGAAATAAGAATGGTATTAAAACCTGGCAAATCATCTACTGAATGTTCCTACTATAGACCGATTTATCTCTGATATCATATACCTAACTATATGAAAAACTCGCATTAAAAAGATTAAAGTCTATAATAGAAGAAAAAATAGTTCTCCAGCACAATCTTAATACAGAAATGAGCACTCCACATTAGCCCATGTGCATTGAACAACAGATGTAATTGAAAGAGCTTTAAAAGACAAAAATGTATGTTGTGCACTCTTCCTTGCGTTGCCCAAGCCTTTGACAAAGTGTGGCTTGAGGAGCTTCTCCACAAAATTAATTTGCTATTTCCTAATTTGCTATATGGAGAGATTCTAAAATTCTTCTTGACTGCTCGTTACTTTAGGGGCAAGCAATGACATGAACATTCCTCTCTTAGAAATATGAGTGCCTCAGGGTAGCATCTCGGGTCCATTGTTCTATCTAATATATACAACTGACCAACCAAATACAAACTGAACTGTTGTAGTCACTTTTGCGGATGACGCTGCATTACTGACAGTAAATGAAAATGTGGACAAAGTTACAGCAAAAGTACAGAATGCTATAAATGATATTAGTAAATGAACAAAAGATTTATTAATAAAAATAAATGAAGATAAAACAATGTAAATTTTACACACAAAAAAGTCAAATACATACCACTACATTTCAACAGGAAACAGATACCTTCTGCCAACACCGCAAAGTACCTTGGCATGACATTGGACGCAAAATTGTGCTGGAAAGTCCACAAAAAGAAAAGATGTAAATTGGTAATAAAATATAAAAAATTTGTATGGCTTATAAGGGGAAATTCTGTTCGTCAGTAAACAACATACTGCGCATTTACATTTTTGTGCTCAAATACACCACAAAGAATAAGTGACACGGTGATAATTCACCGAAGTGAGCGGGTGTCGACCCGTGGGTAGTCCTAATGACCTAAGAGAACGGAGTTGTAAAACGGCATCATTCCCGTGTGATTAAAAATGTCATTGTGAATGAAATGATTTGGCTAGAAAGGGGGCGAAGACACTTTATGGGTCATCCCTTTATATACATTACGTTACAGCGAACGAGGTGGGGAATGCGTATGGGATTTTGCGGATATATAAAGATTCCTGTTCAAACGTGTGTGTTTCTGAACACGTGTCCTGGTCTCTACTTTTGATTTTTCCAAATAATAGTTTTTATTGCGTTTTTGTATTCCAAAACTTACTACTGAGCTTTTGATGTAGCACCGCCTTGCTAAGCTTCAGACCACCCAAGTCTCTTTCAGCGAGCTCCCATGTTGACCCATGCTTTTTATGTTAATATTTTGAGAACGCGTGATTGAATTATTAATCAATTCAATCCACGGTCTCAATGCCACCTCCTAACAAAGTTATGTTTCGTNTGCAGTGTAAAGATTGGCGACCGTTATTTGCTGAGACAGACAGTGATAAAATTGCAACAATTTATTTATCGAGTCAGCCAGTGAAAAATTTACGAGATTTCCTTTTTGGAGAGTGAGGCAACAGAAAACGGGTGATTGAAATAGCCAATAAGACTCGTACAATGCAACAAGTTAGAACAAACGAGTGAGCGATTCGAACAATGCGAAGACATAACATTTTAGGAGTTAATGAGCCAATAAAGGTCATTTCAGCCAATTAGCAAGCCAGAGAAGGCATCGTCATAGCTTAGACAATCGAAGGGAAGTGTCACTGTAATCCGTCAGAGGATATGCGAAGCGCACTCATACAGTGAGTAGTTAATAATATTAAATGTGGCTAAAGACGAAAGCAAATTAAGGCGAAGTGAGTCGGGAAACTCCAAAATGTGGCGGACATAGAAGGTGACTGGAATGAAAAAGATCGCTTAGACAGAAAAAAAAGAACGAACATTAGTGTGGCACGAAGAACGAGTCTCTAAATCATGAACACAAAATTGAACAGATCTTCATCTCGTCCGACATCACCAGACATCTTGGGTAGTGTGTAAGAGTGTAGAAGGGAATTGTTTTGTTATTTTTGGCCTTGTGAACTATAAATTGTGACATAAATGTCAGCAGGCCGTGTGCTACAATTAAAGTGATAAATTGTAAGAAGGGGGTAAAGAACAGAGGAACCTCCAATTAAGAAGCAGAGTGGTGAGTACCATGCAAAAGGACGTTAGAAGCGCAGTAGGCGAAGTTATGTGTAGTGTTATAATAATTTTCCAGTGTAGTGTATGTGTATTGAGCGTCAGTATAAATAATAAAATGTTTTGTTCATTGCTCGAACACCAGATTGTTGTGTTTTCAGGTGAGTGGCTCCCATAGGAGTGATTATTCGGTTCCCTCCCCTTAGTTATTAAGTAAAATTATTTTTAATTTTTGAAAAAAAAAATTTTTTTTACAACAATTAATTTTTTATATTGTTATTAGTTAATAACAAAGCAATTAAGTCCAGACTTAGAAACGTAAATGAGAAAGTATGTGCAATGGTATTGCACCACTAGTTTTGTTGTGTTGAAACAAGTTTTTGACTCGAATAAAACAACTCAGCTATTTTGCTTTTGCTTACTCATTGAGGAAACTCCCAAATATGTACATGAAATAGTCGTGAAGTTGGTTGTTCTCAACCGTGATCGCTTTCATGAAAGAATCTGAGTGCTTGGGGTAGCATTCAGTCGCAAACTAATTCCGCCAGTAACGGGTGCCGTTTAAAAATACATTTTAGGGGTTACTATTAGCTTTAAAAAATAATTACATTCTATTATTTTTTTTAATAAAATTTGTAAATTCTGAGTATGCTCGATAAAACTTGAGCAAGGATGAGAGATCAGCACCCCATATCCTACTACTCTGGAACTTCAAAAGATTCAGAGACTTTAGTGTTCTAGCTCTTAGATTGGTAAGTGTGAATCCAATTAGTCTCTGATCAAAGATGAGACCTAAGAACTTTACTAAAGGATATAATTTTCGAACGTTGTACCCCAGGGCGAGGTAATGGTCTGGCAGGAGGATTGGTCTCCTACTGAAAACAACACAGCGTATTTTCTCAGCAGAGAAACGAAAGCCAGTCATCTTCGGCCATTAATACAATCTATTGAGGACGAGTTTGATTTCTTGCTTCGCATCTGTGACACTCTACGAAGAACAAAATGGTAAGGTCATTGACAAAAAGAGAGTATTGGACAGGATTCCTCATAGCAGATATGCTGTTAATGGCCACTGCAAATAAAGTCACACCCAGGACTGAGCCCTGAGGGACACCGTTATCTTGAAGGAGAACCGAGGTGTATCTTCCAATTCTGTAACGGAAGGAAGGTTTATCCAAAAACGACTGTAACATCAGAGTAAGATGTCCTCTAAAACCTCACGCGTAGATGTGTTGTAAAATGCTATGACTCCAAGTAGTATCGTAAGTAATCGATGTCAAAAAATATTCCGACGACAATTTGTCTTCGGACAAACGCATCTTGAATTGCTGATTCTAGGAGAAGTAAGTTGTCCAGGATAGAATGGAACTTTCTGAAATTACTCAGATATCGACTCAACGGGCTATGTCTTTCAAGATACGAGACGTCAGTTGATAATTATCTCCAGAGTTTTACCACTGCAACACGTCAAGGCGATACTTCGATAACTATGATGGCTGTCTTGTTCTTTCCGGGATATAGTGGAGGGATTAGCGTTGCTTCCTTTCACAAAGTAAGGAATACCCCTTCGGATCATGGAAGATTAAAGATATCCAGAAGGTATTCTTTCGATTCTAGAGTGAGTTGTCCAAGCATCTCGTAGTGAATCGAATCAGGGCCAGGTGCAGTATCATGGGCTGTTGCAAGACCTGACTCACGTTCCCACATATAGAGAGGGAAGAGTTGTAGGGTTCCCAGTTGGTGGAACCAAAGTCAAAGGAGGTGCTCTCTGCAATTTACCTCTTCCTCGCGAAATTGGGATCGCAGATTACTGTAGATGTTAGGTCACCAAAATATTCATCCATCGCTTTTGCCATTTCTCTGTTGTTAGTGAGAACCTGACCCGGATAATTGAGTCCGGATAACGGGGCTCCTTCCAGATATCTTCCGAAATGACTCCCATATTTTAGTGGATGATTTTGACCTCAGAAACTCTTTCCAGCGGTGGTCCTGCATTCTTTGATAATTTTGCGCGCTTTTGTTCTAGCAATCCGATATGTGGCGAGGTTTTCCGGAAATGGGGTAACCTTAAATTTCCGTAAAGTTCTTCGCCTCGCCCGAATGACATGCGTCGTTTCACCAGGGGACATGAGGTCTTCTTGGAAAACAGATGTTTACGGAATGGATTCGTCACCGGCGTGATGAATCACCTGAGTCAGATGGTCGACGCTTTCCGTTTCTCTGAAAACAGCTGTATCCGCGCAGAGAGGATGAGTCATCTGGGAGGTGTCATTTGCAAGCAAATACATATTGGATTATAACGCGCTAAGAGCTGTCGCTTTTCATGTTGAGTTCTATATCTGCACTGTCCAATTCGGAGGAAGAAAGGAAAATATATTTCTTTCTTCGCCTCCGTGATTTGAAGGTAGGAGTTCCAATTTGGAAGAATTTAGTTTGGTCCAAGGCTCCAACCTTGGTATTCTGAACTTTGTTTTGCTTAGGTTTATTGGAATTGATTGTGGTAATTGTAGCACTTTGGGAGATTTCTTGTTGAAAAACTGGATGTAGCTGGGGTGACTGCCTTCATGAGGACTGCTTGAAGGTTCTTCCCACATTTGCACTAGTATGTGCACGACGTTGTTGTAGACATGTCAGTGGCAGATGTCTGGATAGAAACGCTCTTTTTCTCTACACGAGTTTTCACTGCCGTAGAGTAGCTCGTAGAGAATACAGGGTGTGTGACCCTGTACTTCTTCCACGCTTCACCGTGCGGCATCTTCTCAATTATCTTAATCTCCTGGATTTTCTTCGATGAAGCTTACACACCTCCATACTGGGTGACTACCACTACATGGCAGGCTCCGAGCATGTAACGCGAGGTTCATGTGCTGCCTTGCCACAGCGACCACAAGTTGGACGATCCTTACATGATGGAGTTGTCTGGCACTCAAAACAGCGCAGAGGATTCAGTACATAGGTAGGTTCAGTCATCCAGCTTTTAAATTTTTTGGTAGTGTCGGGCAGCCAAACATCACGATAAAGGAGGCGCGGTCCTCTCGAGAACACCACTAACCTTCCTCGTAATCTGACTGACCTCGATCGCTCTGTCTGCCTCCCATTCCTTGACGAGTTCTTCACTCTTCATATCAATACTATCCCTACAAGTTATATAAGCATTCTCGTAAGTAATGTTCTATACCTGTGACTTTGAATTGGAAGGGCTATGAACCCTCTGCCGCTTCACAGAAGATTGGGTGTGAGGCAAACCCTGCGGTCCACCCAAGTCGCAAGGTGAGGTGTGTTGGGCTTGCTATTTTGGTCCCACGAGTTCAGGGATAAAGATGTCCAGTGTCGTAGAGCCCCCGCATCAAGCCTTATACATCTGAGGTGCGGTAGTTGCCCCACAGGTTGACCGCTAACGAGTGTTTAGCCTCAATACCCATTCACCTCATCGGCGCGTAACTCATCTTGAGGTTGAGGGTTTTTTTTATAGAGATTTAGACCATCCTCACGATCCGGCCAAGGAAGGCCAGATCCCCGCTCTTTGTAACACAACTTTCCACAATCGCGCCAATGGTGGTCGCTGAAGCGTGCCCAAGGCTCGGAGACATGTGTTCGCCAAGCTCATACTCAACCGAAACTGAGCCTCCTGCGGGGGAAGGATGTCTGTCATCACTGGTGGATCTACAAGAAATTACAAAAGGTACACTAATAAAATAACAGAATTAAGACTATTTAGATAAATATTTACAGAATAATTTTAATGTCCATATAATGAATGAGGATAAACTAAAACATATAATAAGACTTTCAAATATAAATTTTCTCAATGTGGAACAAAGCTTTAAGGAAAACAATGTAAGTTGAACCACTTACCTGAATGTTGGAAATTTCTGGAAGGAAAATTAAATGGGAAGGTGCTGGTTGTATTTCTTATACTTAGGAGTGCTGGAGCCAGGGGTAAGGGTGATGTTGAGGAATGGATTTTGAGGAAAAACTATGTTGCCAAACAAAATTCTTTCCCTTTTGTCAAAAGCACCCATCATGTACCAAAGTGGTGTATACAAACTTTTATGTGAAGACTGTAGTGCTATATATATTGTTCAGACAGGAAAGAAGTTCACTACACATACATGCACAGAAAAACACCACAAAAATCATACTTCGCCACACATTTCACACAAACTGAACACACATCCAACACTGACATCAAAGTCACCATTCCAGAAAAAAAGGTTTTGGTACAGAGTAAAATTAAAACAGTTTCACATTACATTATGACAAAACCACCTTTGAAATGAACAAATCAATTTCCAACCCTCTCCACTGATTTCCTTAGCAATAGACAGTAGTTTGGCAACACAGATTTTCCTGAAAATCTATTCCTCAACACCACCCTTACCCCTGGCCCTAGTATACTCAATTATAAAACAATCCAACAAGCACCTTCCCATTGCATTTTCCTCCCAGAAATTTCCAATATTCAGGTAAGCGGTTCAACTCACATTGTTTTCCTTAAAGCTTTGTTCCACATTCAGAAAATTTATATTTGAAAGTATTGATATTTGTTTTAGTTTATCCTCATTCATTATATGGACATAAATATTATTCTGTAAATATTTATCTAGATAATCTTAATTCTGTTATTTTATTAGTATACCTTTTATTTTTTGTAGATCCACTAATGATGATAGCCATGCTTTCAAAAACATGTTGTAAATAAATAAATTAAATAAATTATTTAAATAAATAAATAAATAAATTGAATAAATTAAATAAATAAATTGAATAAATTAAATAAATAAATTGAATAAATTAAATAAATTAAATAAATAAATCAATCAAATAAATAAATAAATAAATCAATCAATCAATCAAATCAATCAATCAATCAATCAAATCAATCAATCAATCAATCAAATCAAATCCAATCCAATCCAATCAATCAATCAATCAATCAAATTGGCTACCATGACAAACACGAAAATTTCAGTTATGTCGTACTTTAAGACAAAGCAGAAAGGGAGGAATATTTATAGTCTCAGAAAATTAAAAGAAAAAATTGCTTTCATTGTTTGTTTGTTTTAATTGGGCATTAGGGCTTGCCAATATCTGGGTCATTTCTGGGCCAATATCTGGACCCTACTTTCATTATTCATTCAGGTTGTATTCATAAATATTGTATGGCAATAAAGAGTTAACATATAAGAGTCAAAATCATTAAATCTTTAAGTGAAGTTACTAAGATTTAAATTTTTGTTATATTTCCTAATTAACTGCATCATATTAGATTATTAAAAAATTGCAAGAAATACTAATATATTTGGTTCTCTAAGAATTGAAATACAATTGTTGAGTTTTTTATTTCCTTCTAAATTATTCTTCCAAAAATTACTTCTCTTATATACTCTTAATTGTTTTGCAGTCTCAATATATTTTCTTGATGTCTCATAAGTTTTAATTGACACAATTAAAATTTTTTACTGTATTCGACAAATAAAAAAAGGCAAAACTTTCATCTTTACTGACTTATCAAAACTTCTACTGACCAACATTGACCACTTTGTTATATTTCTGTACAACAAAAAAATTAATTGGGAAGAAATTAATTGAAAATGCTCATTTTATGAATAATTAAAAGAATATATACATTACTCATTCATAAGAAACAATATGTATTTCAATTATTAACAAATTAGATTAAGTACACCAACTCCAGACAATATTACCAATAATTATACATTTTAACAATAAAAATTGAAGGCCACAGCAAATCAGTATGTGTACATTTTTTTCTGTAATAAACTTATTTTTTATATTATACACTAATTTTGAGATATTTTACAGTTTTTATAAAAAATGTAAAATTTTGCATTTAGAGTTCTTCAAGTTTGAAGCACAAACTTCCAGTAGTTACTTTTTAGTGTGCCATTTTCCTGATATTCCCCCAGTGGCCTTCACGCAGAAAAATTTCTATGCCAGTTTCTTTTCTTTCATTTACTTATTCTACTGACCAACATTGTCACATAATATTTTTAATAAATAAAATATAGAAAAGACTATGTTTTTAAGTAATCACTTCTTGTTAATTTCCACTTGTACCATCAACTGAATTGTATTACAAATATTTTATGTACAATCAGCTTACAGCAAAGGTCATCAAATTAAAATTACAAGTTAAATTAGTTGGCAGTGCCCTTATTACGACAACATGTATTAATAACGTACAAACACTTTAATCGTTCATACTTTTACATAACGTTTTGGGGATGTATGTTCCCCCTCTTCATATGTATTTTCTACAAAAAACATATAGAAATTATCTAGTATATCTCATCACTAATCTCCAGTACATTGTTACAAGTATTCAACTTACATATATGAGAAAGTACAAACCTGAACACTCTTATGATGCATGCGTAAGAGTGTTCAGGTTTGTACTTTCTCACTCAGAAGAGGGGGAACATACATCCCCGAAATGTTATGTAAAAGTATGAAAGATTAAAGTGTTTGTACATTATTAATACATGTTGTCGTAAATAAGGGCACAGCCAACTAATTTAACAAGTGAAAGACAACATTACTCTTATCTAAAATTACAAGTGTATCCATTAATAAATCATAGTTATGGTTGTGTAAAAATGTAAAAGAGCTAGAGAAATGTGTGACTGTTCTGAAAACCATAAATGTCACTCTTTTCAATTAAGAATGATATTATTCATAATGTGACTGTTTTTTTGAAAATCATAGAATTAGGATTGGGAATTTTAGAGCTAAGCATGAAGTACTGAATATCATAAATAACAACTGAAGATATTGTTCAATTAATAGAAATTCTGCAAATTTATTTGATACTGACAATGTGACATTAAACTATAACTACTTTACCTTTCAAATTTCATGCACTAGGCAGTTGCTTAGTTTGTCTTTATACTAGCACTGCCATAAGTATCTTCATTTTAGAAATGCCAAGACCTCATTTTGTTAAACACTTCTTGGGTGTTTAATGCATTTAGTCTGTACTGAAAATTAGTTCACAGTATTGCCCTAAGTCCAATGGGTGTGAATATACTATTTTATATGTACTTTATTCCACTTTAAAAATAGAAAATTTTCATTCAAAACAACAGACATTGATACAGGCGTGGATACAAGGGGAGGATCAAGGGGGTCATGACTAAAACCCATGGAGAATGAGTTTCTAGTCACACAAAAGCGTTTATAATTTTCAGGACGGTTGACTCATTTTAACAATTTTTAATCCATTATTACTAATGCAGTATATTTGTAAAAGCAATTTAGCACCACACAACGTACCATAACCAGTTTGACAAAGTTGTAGTGGTGGCCTTTATGGTAGTGCCATTATGGTTGTGAGAGTGGGTGTTGNTTCGAAGGTCCGCAAGTTATGAACAGCGATTGTGTTTTAGCGCACAGGTGGGCTTAGGGGGCTGGAGCCCTCCCTTCTCAAGTAGCAATTTAAGAATTATTCTGTTAAACAAAAAATAATTAGCTGTGTCAAATCAGAACTACATGGAACAAAATTTAATATTCAAAATTGATTTATAGATTTGCATGAAGGTCATGCAAATTATCCAACTTCGAGTAAACTAGTGTACCCTGAAATTTTTGATGAAACCAGGTTCCAGCCACGAATTCTCCCCTCTACCAGGGTCTGAAATCTCGCAACGTAAATTGAATTATCAGCTTACAATCATCCAACCTTCTCAACCTTCCTCTCAGAGGTCAACACTTCCTTCATGCAGAGATGTTTGCATAACTCTTATGCATTGAGGTGATATCAAGAATATTTCTCATTTATCCAAATATATTAAAACATTTTTAGCACACTCGGGCGGGGTTTCTCTCGGGTAGGACTCTCATATATAATTCATAGGGCCGATTTTCTATTAGAAGAGGTTTTTCATAATATGTTCATGTTTCCATGCTGCTCTATTGCTAGACGGTTTATTATATGTTAAATATATGACCTTAATTCAATTGTTAGTAGTTCTTGTAGCGTTTGCATGAACTCGCACGAAAAATCCGATCAAAATTTGCCATAATAAAATATGTGAAGATACGTAATTAAAGAGTACCTAATCTGCTCTCTTTCTGAATAATGTCCCTGAGCTTGGATATTACTATTTAAAAATAACACGATTTAACTGCCGTTTTTAATGCTGTTTGAAACATTAGATGCAATCCATTCCAAACTTCATGTTTCGTCCAGAGACCAGTATGTCATCAAATCAAAAATAAATTGAAGCTTGATTTATTAACAGATATATCCGCCACTACAGCCCTCTGTAGGCTTTGGCCTTCGCGAAGGGTAGAGCTCGCGCGATTTCTTGACCCCGGCATTAGAAGGAGGAGATGTGGTCAGCATCTCGCTCCGACCGGTTCGACCCCAGGATAGATCCTGGTACTCATTTTATAGCAGGCTGAGTAGGCCTGGGAGCCAGACTGGATGTTGAGGCGTGATGAAAATCCCGGCCATCCAGCCAGCAACTCAGTGCTCTATCCACTGAGTCACGCTGACTCTTGATTTATTAACACGATGTTTCAATTTAAAACCAATACTTCAATATCCATAGACCATTTATGTAGCACTTAGAGTTAGTGCTTTGGAATATTGTTATCAAGAAATTTGATTTTTAAGTCTTATAATCTTTTCTAGGAAAGTTAAGTGGCACGCTTTGATTAAAATTGCAGAAAGGTAAATTTTTCAATTTTATTTTCATGTTAGGACAATTTTGAATATTTTTTGTTTAAATTAATATTTGGCTACCCAGCCAAAGTCAATGTCTCAAGAATTAACGATACATTCAAATTTGGGTTCAATAGGGATTGGGACTGGGAACAGTCCCAATCGTATACAGCACTTAACATAATTTTCAAAACCCACAGCTTTAGCACCATCTTTCACAAGTAATTTTGTTCTTGTCCTTGAAATATTAAATGTTTCTGTACCTTAAATTGTGAATAAAATTTGAGCATTTTTAATCAGAATAAATGTTTTGCATCTATCACTTTCCTCTGTCACACAAAAATTTGAAAATAATCTCGAAAGTACGGTGTTACTATACCAAACCGCATATTAATTAACACTTTGATGACCTAAATGTACAATTTGCTTTAGAATTTTAATTTTTTTTCTGAGGTTGGGATGTTTTTTAGAACGAACTATGTCCAAGACTATATTCCTTTGTTATGACCCCCTCTAAAATATTAGTTGTATCCGCCCCTGCATTGATATAATACATTATTGGCTGCAGAATAATGATATGAATAATTGGACTGTCAACTTACATGTTCTTAAAGTATGAATCATAAGCCAAATATTAAATAAATGATGCCTAACAAAAAAAAACAAAAAAAAAAAACACCAACAATAACACTGAAAAATTATTAACTGAAAAATCAACAAAGCTGTACTTGGAAAAGAATGAAGTTATCTTATTCTGAAGCAAATACTTAAAAAACCACTAATTATGGTTCTAACTGTAGTGAGTCATGTAAATAATTAATTACAAAAATGTGGGAAATAACTATATACGACCATATAGAGGTCATAGTGGCTGTTCCAGAGAGGGGCTCACAGTCTCTCCCAATAAGAAACGAAACTATCTTTTTCCCCAGAGGGTGATGTGAAATTTTGCTCTACATATAACCGTATCTAAGTTAGACCACCCTGAAGTGGATGAAGGATTTAAAAATATTTTTCAATTAACTATTTTCTATTTCTTCTAACTGTCCCGAAAGAGACTGAAATTTTACAAAATGTTATAGTATGTTGTAACTTTTTTCTTTTACCTCCATTCAATTCGCTATTAATTGAAGTATATTTATATTATTGACTTAGAAAAAATCCTTAACATTAAAGGGATATTCAATCCAGTTGCAGGTTTCACTATTTTTGATATTACTAATGTAATAAGTAACATATAATCAAATGCCATTATAGAATGGCTTCTCTAAAATTTCTCCTGGAGCTGTCCCTTAGGTCAATGGAATATCAAAATAAAACTTTTATGTACACTCACAAAACCTTGTACTCCAACTAAACTTCGTATTGGTAAAAACATAATCCATCAAACAGGAAGATGTGGTTAATTTAAAGTAGTCTATCTCATTAGGTACGATAGACTTCAAGTGANCCCACACACACACACACACACTTCAAAATCCTCATTCAAATTCCTAAAGAATATTGGTAGAGAACGAAATACCTAGTCACAAAGAAATCTAACTTGCTCTAGCTTTCACTGGAAATTCAAAGTGGAAACTAATTTTGAAGAGAGTAGGAAGATTTCTGGGGAAAAAACTATCTTATTCTTACCTTCGCATGAAAGAGTACCAATTAGTGGCGGCATCACTAACAGATGATTGAATCGGTGACTGTACGTAATATTACCTTCACCATATATTGTCAATCATGTAATATCGAATTCAGTTAGTGACGGAGGTGGTGACGAATTGTTCCTACCAATTGTTTTTTACATCGTATATCGGTGGATAAGGTTAATCTACGCATCAATCGCGAATGATATTTCAAGGGTTAATATATTTAAAGTAGCGTGTTTGTAATAGTATGTGTATTAGTAATTGTATTTGTAATAGTATTGTAATAGTAAAGTAGTGTGTATGTAATCGTGTCAATAATACTGAATCATAATATTTTAGAATGAAACATGTAGCTTTATTGTTTTTATTTAAAATACATTCAATTTGAAATCTCTTCTTACATTCGTGCTGTATATCCGAAATTATTGACCTATAATCGTAGTTGCAACAATACATGGGCAGTAGATATAAATCAATATCAATTGTACTGAAACCATGGAGGATTAATTTCCGATGAATAAAAAGTAAAATACTAAATTTTCTTCGTAAATGTACCCACCGGTTAATGAAAGTGGCAGCAATGGATCTGGTACTACCGAATGCGGACCTCAGATCAATATGTGATACGGACAATCCAAGTGAATAAGTTTTTCGATATCGGATTAATTACCTCATAGTTGCAAGTTACGAGAAGCATTGCTTGTCTTCCAGATTGAATAAAGCACTATTTTTGATATTACTAATGTAATATCCATTGTCACAGTCAATAGATAAATTATTGGAGCTAACAATCCTGAAGTTAACTCCACAATAAATTAACTCCGTTGCGATTTTTCCGCAGTTCCAGATAAAAATTTCAAACCCAGATAAATAAGTTGCAATTAAAATAATTTATCCGTAAAAAATATTTTCAATTTATCATACATTAATTAATAAATAACGTGAACTGAACAAATGTAAAACAATACTTTGCTTTTAAAATATGACAAATACTAACTTTACAGTCAACATCAATTAATGTTCCGCGAAAAGTATGACTCCCCTCCGAAACAAAATTCTGGCCACAGACTTGTTTCCGTACCAAACTAGTGGTGCAAAACCATTGCACATACTTTCTCATATACGTTTCTCCGTCTGCAGCACAGACTGAGAAGAAATTCTGTAGTGAAAGAGTCATTTTTGGCGTGGTCCTCTATAATTTGGTCATCTTCCAGTGCTCTACTCATTCACAAAGTCGCTAGATGAACTTATTATTGTATTTTATTTGAAATTTGAAAGTAAAATATATATGCAGAATATTATTTCAAAACATATAGCGACATATCATTCTGATAAATATCGTGAAAGTGTTATGCAAATGAAATTTCGTTGTAGACAGAAATTGATGTATTTTCGTGACTGCAGTGCGTTTACCGCCCTCCTATGTACTTATTATCATATCTTTCATTTCAGTTTACAAAAAGTGTATTCTAGTCTGCTTGGTCAATTTACACTGCTAAATATTATTCATGCTTCTTGAAATAGTAAACTAATGTGTAAGTGTAGCAGGCAGAAATTATTTTACTGCGTCTATACCAAACTTTCTAGAGATATACCGCTAATGCGGATGTAATGCATACTAATTGTACTTCACGTACAGAAAATTTAAGGAAAATCGTTGGAGCTGTTTTTGAGAAACATTCAAAAGAATACTTTGACTTTCATGAGAAGTACCCTTTGTTTTAAAGTAAAAAAGAAATTAGAGCACATGCATCGACAACAAGTAAATTCTATCGAAAATATGAAATGCGAATAAAATTGATCCATCCGTTTACTCAGAACCGCTACGCACAGACGGTCGGACGTTAGTCAGTCACTTTTTCAGTCGAAATCTCGCTTTCGAATTTTTTCACGATTACAATACTTTCTATATACTACGTATATGAGAAAGTAAAAAGTTGCCTTCGAGCCCCGAAGAACGCAGAGAACGCAACAGCCACCACAGAAACGTACTACCACTACGGCGAGTGTGAGCTAACATAAGGTTGTGGACAAGAAAACTCATTGAAGTTATTTGTTCAAGCCTTTTACTGACTTGCCAGCATGTAGCTGTTTCCATGAGACTTGCTTGTTACAAGTGAGTTACCAGTTAAAGGTGACTTCCCAGATAATAATGTATGCTTGCGGAATAGTTTGCCCGTAGAATGTTCGCATAAGGGTATACACTTTTTGCACGATTACTTGGGACATTTTACTTTCTCGTATACGTAGTCTCAGTTGGGTCGTCAAGGTGGACGGACGTGTTTGGGAGTTCGCGTGATTGTGAAAGGTAATGGGTTGCTCACTTGGAGATTTCCGCGCCCAGGTAGGTATTTGGGTGGGCCGCTTTTCCAGTGTCCGCACGGCAGTAACATGCGTCATCGGCGGTGGCGGCGACGGCTTGGGCAGGGCAGCTGCTTCGTTGTGTTTACTCTTAATTGGTGGTGTTGAAGCAAACCCTGGCCCTGTTAATACCTATCCCTCTCTAGAGAAAGCTTCACGAGTTTTATGTAGTGGATGCAATAAAATATTGCGATCTGGTACGGAGTGCAAGTCGTGGTCGTTGGTTCCACTTTTAGTGCAGCGGTGGAGTGGTGGACGTTGCATCCAACAGCGGCGTCTTTAACTGCGGGAGATGCTGCATGGTGCGAGAACTTCGCTAGGAAAAGGAGCCGTTAGTGGCAAAGAAAATCTTCGAGGACCTTCGTGCGAGCCAGCGTTTGCTGGAGGAAAAAAATGGTGAACGCTCTGTAAATGCAGTATTTGAAGATGGAAGCCGGAATACTTCGTCTGATTTTAGGGGACTCAATTGTCCAACAAGTTGGGAAGGAGGACAGCACCATGAAAGTTGAATGCTATCCCGGCATCCGGACGGAACAACTGCGACGCGAGATTGAAAATCGAGATTTCGGGACCCCCACGTCGGAACAAACGACTCAAAAGATCGCATAACCTCGATTATGTTATGAAAGAGGTGTACGGTCTTGTTTTGGCCACCAAAAAGAAGTTTCCACAGTCGATCATAAAAGTAAGTGGCGTGTTGCGGCGAAAGGACGTGTGGTGGAGAAAAATTGGGGCCATCAACGAACGCAATGAATGGATTTGTAATGCCCTGAACGTAACTTTTGTGGATGGCAACAGTTGGATAGAGGAAAGTTATTTTGGGCGTGACGGGCTTCATTTGAATAGGTGAGGAGCGTCATATTTAGGAAAACTCTTTTCGCGGTTGTCACGTGCGAAGCCCCCTTCAATTCGTGTTTGAGATGGCAGAGCTGTATTGGTAGGAAATACCAAAGCACTTTGGGAACATCGAAAAAGTGGTAGACTCCTGCTTAACGACAACGACGGTGGTGGCTCGGGCGGTGGCGTTGGAAGAGGGAAGGTGGCACTGTAGGTGGCGACGGCGACCACGGTGGAGGCGGCGGCTGCAACGAGGCAGGCGGCGACGGCGAAGTCTGAGGTGTCACCGGGGGAGGCAATGGCTACGGTGATGGTGCAAGGGGAGGTGACGGCAGTGAAGAAGAAAACGAAATTCGTCGATCAGTTAACAAGGGTGAGTGGTTAGTGTTGCTGCAGATGAATTGTAGAAATATTTACAACAAAACGTTATCTGTTGTGAAGCATTCTGCTAAACAAGCCATTTGGTCGGGATAACGATATAAGTTCCAAGGCTTGCTTAATCATAAGATATTCTACCCTAACCTCTTATTCAGGTCGAGATTCAACCTTTGCTTGCCGTCGATGATGTCCGTCAAGAAAAATATTTCTGAAGCCACACAAACATAGATTTGTGATTAGATTTCAAATGTCTCATATGAATATAAGAGTAAAGGCGTATCGAATAGAGCTGTGTACAACGGGTATTGGAAAATATATTTAAGGAGTTGCTCGGAGTTTAAATTGTTAAGATTCATAAAGAGGACAGTACTCTGAGTGTACAGAAGAAACTTTGAGAAAAATCGGCCCATTTGAACCGACATAAAAGCAAAATGAAGAATATAAGCATCATGGCGATCTTCAGGTTTCGCAGCTTTTGAAGTGAGTTGGGACTTAAATACATGATAGCTATAGTACATGCTGCTTATACAATATGCGTCTGCTAGCTATAGTGGCTTATTTGAAGTAATTAAAAGAAGTATTAAGTTAATTTCAATTGTTGATGGGGGAACATGGAGAACGCTTTGTAGCTCAAAACATAAGTATAGGCAGCAAGGTCATATGTGTATAACAGGGATATAACTACAAAATTGAAGGAAGGCTTGTGGCGCCCTCCCAGCAGCCATAAATTGAACTATATAGGAGTCAAGAGGGAAGAGTATAGGAACCCAGGAAATTATAGAAGATAGAACAGCCATCTTAAGAGACGTGATAGTAGGGACCATATAACTTGATGTAAGACATTAGATGTGTGAAATATACGCACACCTAATGTCTTACATCAAGGTTTTAGTAAGTCTCCCACTTGGGCTTTGCACAAGCCGAAGATTATTTTCGATCTTCTGCATCATGACAAGAAGAACACTTCAGCTCCGAAGTTGAGGGTATACTTTCACCTAATCCTCTACAAACACCGGGTCCATATCCCTGTGTTTACCGACGGGTCGAAGCAGGCTGATGGTGTCGGCTGCTCCGTGGTATTTCCCCGTAAGACCTGTGGCTACCGTCTAGGTCACATATGCAGTGTTTACACCGCTGAGTGCTACGCCATATTGCGAGCATTGCGATCAACAAAGTGCTCCCGCGGATCACATTTCCTGATTTGTTCTGATTCGCTAAGTGCCCTTCAAGCAATCCAGAATATGTATCCTGCTGATAAGTTGATCCAAAACATCCAGGATGTACTTTTCTCACTGCAAAGTGATGGACAGAACATAATGTTTTGCTGGATTCCCGGTCACGTGGGAATCAGAGGAAATGAGGAAGCAGACGTTTCCGCAAAGTCGGCATGCCTTCAGACTCGCATGGATTTCTCCACGATTCCAAAACGAGATCTCATAAATTCCATCGAGTTGAGGATTCTGAGTGAATGGAGCAATGAGTGGTTAGCTGTTGAAAGGAATAAGCTCCGACTTATCAAATC
>NNCF01131389.1:165057-181266 GCA_002313205.1 Laupala kohalensis | reverse complement strand
AGTGCGTCACCTACTAACTGATTGCAGAAGATACTCAAGTATACGGAGACGAATTGGTCTGGCTGCAGATTTACCAACAATTCTCGGAAATGAAACGGTTAATGTTAATAAACTATTGAATTTTATGAGTAGATTGGGGCTCCTCCCACAAGTTCTAGGGAGGGTTTTAAATTTCATCTTTACTTTCTTCTTTTTTTTAATCGTTCGTTTCTGTAATTAGAAAATATAATATTTAGAAGTTGTTTTCCTTTTTGTGATATAATGATTGGTATTCTGTTTTCTTTTCTTTCATCTTTGTATTTAGAAATTTGTTAATTTCAGGAGGAAATTTGTTAATTTTTAGTGGGTATGGTCGAGATATTCGGCGAGTTCCACACACGGGGAAGAGTCACTACGGTTCTTCTCTATGGTGCGAAACTGCATTTTTCCCTACTTGCATGGGCTCTAATGACCTCGATGTTGGCGAGCCCTAAAGCCCCACAAAAAAAGTAGGGACCAAAACAAGCCACCGTAGCAATAGAGCTGCCGCGATAATGAAAAATTAATACCAAACAAACGAACATTATTTTATCAAAACATGCGTTACATCTGAACGGATGTACATATTTTCATGAAACAAACGGCATTGTGCTTAGTTAAGTAAGGTGGTAAGGAGTTGAATGAAACAATTTTACGTAAAGTAAATAATAATAATTTTCTAAAAGTAAATTAAAGAAAAATAAACAAATTGAATTAGAGAGAGGTGGATAGCAGGAACCCTCAGTAATATTGAATACAAATGTGCACTATATAGTATCACTAAATCAATAGAATAATTTTTAAGCAAACAAATATTAAACAAAATGCCGGAAACAGCAGAACCTAACAAAGTGACGGAAGCAGAGAATATATCACCGTTCAGCAGCGGCTTGAGTGAAATATTGTTACCTTTGGAGGAAACAACGCCGGTGCGGAGGGGAAGGATGTGGAAGTTAAAAGGGGGGAGGCTATACATAATTATGAGGACATAGTTCGAAAGGGAGTTGATATCAAGACACTACGAAAGCGTAAAGAAAAATTGAAGGAAGTTTTTGAAGGTGAAAAATTTCGCAAATTAAATTCTACAATGCAGGGGATAATAACAGATGGTGTACGTGATCTGTGGCAGTCATTAATACGTGTTAATATAATGAATGAGGAATTAAGAAAGGGGACAGAATTACAAAACATTATAGACAAAATGGAAAACCTACAACATAGGGGTATCGAAGATGGAATGATGTGAAATACAGTGGAACAGAGGAGTGTTATGATAGAACATGTAACTAGGCAGAGTGAAAAAGTGGTGCAGGCGATAAGAGATGGCACAGAACAGGCTATTAATGTCATAGATGAGAGAGTTAATAATTTACAGGGCCGCTTACAGCGAGTAGAAGCGGAACAAAGAACAATGCAAGAGATAATGATACGCGGGAATAATATAGGGGAAGATGGGAATTGCTGTTTGTTAGAGGAATTAGAACCAAGACTCACTAAGTGTGTAGCAAAACAACACTAATGTGGTTTGGGCATAAGCGAGAAAAACGAAGGGAATTAATTGTCAAAATTAGGGGAACAATAGTACAAATTGTCAGAAGTACTAGATATCTTGGTGTAGTACTGGATGACAAGTTAAACATCAATGAAAACTTAAAATACATAAAGAAGCATGAGCAACAATAGTGTGCTCCGTGTTGGAATACACCATTATGGTATAGCTAGGAAAGACCTGAAAGTATTATATACAGTTTCACTACGGTAAATAATGACGCACGGATGTGTGGTGTGGGCAGAGAAAATGGCAAGCATCTGCTATGAAAGGAAATACAGATCAATAGAGAGACAAGCATATAACTGACAATGTATATAATTGGATGCTATAAGACGGTGTCGACTGAAGCACTAAATGTGATTACAGGCTTAATGCCAATCGATCTCTATGTACAAAAGCTAAAAGGCAGATATTACCTAAAACAGGAAGGAAAATTAACAGTGAATGATATGGAATTAAGGAAAGAGGATAAAACTTCAAGGGGAAAATTCACTAACATACCACTTGAAGCTTGGCAAAGACGGTGGTAAATAACGAGTAAAGGCAGAGTAACATTTGAATATATACCGCATGTGAAATATGCAGTTAAAAACAAAAAATTGTTTCATCCACCAAAGCCAATGCAAGAATTTATTGCAGGACATGGAAATTTCCTAACATATTTGAAGAGATTTGGGAAGGAAGCAGATGAGCAGTGTAGTTGTAGATTATATCGAGAAACGCCCGACCATGTGTTATGGGATTGCCCGAAGTATGGGCATATAAGAGCAGATTACATTGCAGAGTATACCAGACAGGATGTGTTAAATATCAAACAAAAGCGGACCTTAATAACACCTGAAACAAAATATCACCTGTTCGATTGCATTTCAGGTATAATAGAATGTATGGAATAGAAAAGGACATGCATCCACGTGAAGAGGACGGTGAACGGTGCGTTCTGTAGAGTAGTAAAGTGTGGAAAGTGCAAAGGAGATAGTTAATGTAAGAGATACTTGTTTTGCTTCTTGCAATAAATACAAGGAGACCTTACAGGTCGATTAAATAAAAATATAAACAAAAAGTTAAATTTTTCCAATTTAGTTGGTATTTATGAACCAGATATTATTATTGGCAGGGAGTCATGGCTATCGGAGGATGTGAAAAATGTAGAAATATTTTGTTCACATTTTTCAGTTTTCAGACGGGATCGTGTGAGACGTGGGGATGGAGTTTTTGTTTGCGTTAGTTTATTTCTTTAGGCTGGGTAGATGAAGTTCACGAATTAATATCTGTTGAAATTGGTAAATACTCCTACGTGAATAGATCCATTGTAGACTGGAAAAACTTACCTGCAGCAACACTTTCCAAAAAGAGTAAAATGTTTCCACAACCGTCTTCTTGTTTCATTGAAATAGGAATATATGTGAAGTGCAGTGAATAGCAAATACTTAAACGCTAAGGGTATAGGAGGAGTAAAGAAATATATGTGTATATTGAGCGTGTTTGTACGTATGAGTGTATTTCTGTAACTGTATGCGAAAATGTATGTGAATATACGCACATATGAGCCTCATGTAGATACTTAATTTCTTAAATCTAGTTTCTTTCTCGTCCTAACCATGTGTAATTATTTTCTAAACATTTTATTCCGTTTGTGTGTGTACTTTATAGATATTTTTTATAGATATTGATGATTTGTTTTTTAACTTCGTATTTTATTATGTATGTATTCTTTTCTATCTGCCACAGAGCATTGGTCACTAGCAGACCAATAAATTATTATTATTATTATTATTATTATTATTATTATTATTATTTATAGAAAGTATTGTAATCGTGACAATATTCGAAAGCGAGATTATGACGGAAATATCTGTTTTGTCGATTCCTGATTCTGAAAAAGTTGTTTGAGACATAACGTTCGTCCGTTTGCGCAGCGGTTCTAAGTAAATGGATGAATCAATTTAATTAGGATTTTCGGTAGAATTTACTCGTTGTCGTAGCATGTGCTCTAATTTCTTTTTTACTTTAAAACAAAGGGTACTTCACATGAAAGTCAAAATATTCTTTTGAATGTTCCTCAAAAACAGCTCCAACGATTTTCCTTAAATTTTCTGTACGTGAAGTACAATTAATATGAATTACAACCGCATTAGCGGTATATCTCTAGAAAGTTTGGTATAGACGCAGTAAAATAATTTCTGTCGGCTACACTTACACATTAGTTTACTCTTTCAAGAAGATTGGATAATTTGGCAGTGTAAATGGACCAAGCAGACGTAAAATACACTTTTCGTAAAGTGGAATGAAAGCACTGCAGACACGAAAAGACAGTAATAAGTTCATATAGCTACATTGAACATGAATTGAGCACAGAAAGACGACCTAAATACAGAGGACCACTCCAAAAACGACCCTTTCACTATAGTTTTTTCTCACTCTATGACGCAGACGGAGAGACCTATATGAGAAATTATGTGCTCTAGTTTTTCATTTATTTATTTATTTATTGTTGCGTCTACAACTCTCGACATTACACAACACAATACATTATTTTATTACTCGAAATTCAGTATAAATAGTTTTATATCATACAACCAATATTATATCTTTTCAACGTCTTATCTTTTCTTTTCTTTGTCTCATTTTGCATTCTGGAACGCTTCACATCTCTGTGCGTCTCATCTTGTTGCGTAGCACATCCCTAGCCATTCGAGTAGTCATGTGCTGTCTCTACTATCCCGGATATGTAGTTCAGTTCTTTAACCATAGATCTTTACACACAACTCTTCGAATATCCGGTATTTTGGGTCTGCCCTCGATAACTGCATTAATCATGGTGTTTATCATATCTATGATACCCACTTTCCATATGTAAGATGCTCTCTGTTATGTCATTAATAACTGTTAGTAACAAAACAACTTTTATTCTTCATTTGCCATAAATATACATATTCCAGAATATAATAGCCATACATCCAGTAGATAGTTTCCGCGGTTGTGCCGAGTCGAAGTTTCGTAAATCCAGTAGACGATTGTAACGCCGAGTGAAGATTCGCCGTGATGGTGGTGGCGGAGATCTGGTTCCGAAGGGAGGTCCGTCACTCTTCGCTTACGATCTGCCTGCCGCAGCACGCAGATTATAAGCGGCCAATTTCCCACAGCTCGTAGCTGCCGCCCACGTCCTATTGGTGCTCGCTAGCGCCTGCATTACTTGCCACGCCCAAGCTGCAGTTAGCGTTGTCTGCGGGTAATTTAGGTACTACTAACTCCCGCGGTCTTCAAAACTGTAGCGTATGATGCACCCTCCCCGCCTGTTTTGAGGAATAGGGGAAAAACGTTGTAGACGCTTGCTGCGCCGGGGCCTTGGTCGATCATCATAATTCTGGGGTGCAATCTCCATGGGTTGTTGATCTGGACTGGTCAAGGCGGCTACTTAAAGTTGACTCCATTGTCTCTGGCATCGCTCAGTCGGTCTCTTCCTGGTAAGCACAGTGTCGTAGTTGCTGTGCTGGCTTGGTGGAGATCGTTGGTTCGGTTGGCTCCTCCGTGGCCGACGTATTGTGCTCTGCCGTTGTTCGCCCTGATGTCTGCTGGGTTGTTCCTGCCACTGGCTCTGTTGTTTCCTTATCCAGCTTCACATCTTGGAAATATGCGGGTGCCTCCGATGTTGAGAGCATCCTTAAAACATGCCATTGTGATACTGATGATGTAAAACAGTGGGGTGTGTCTTCTGAGTGCTTGGAATATGTTCCACTGGCGTGTATATCATGCGATTCCGTATCTGGTCCACGTGTCGAGCAACTACTCGAACAGCCACCTGCTTAAGAAACACACAGCTACCCCGGTTTCCCACGATCGTTACCGGGAACCACCTTGGAACGGATGTACACTGGTTGCCCATTATAGAATTTTAGGAATTCCGAGGTGTGTGCTTGCGTTACAGCTGGCTGCAAAAGGGAAAGGATTGTATGATGCCTGCGACCGTGGAACGATTCCGCCGGGCTAATGCCATTTGGTCCAGGAAATGCTCTATAGGTTGTCATGATTCGCAGCAGGGCTTCACCCTTGGGTGTACCCGCGTCTGTGGCTTTCTTTAAAGCAGTTTGGAAAGTTAGGACAAACCTCTCGGCAAGTCCGTTTGACTGTGGGTGGAATGGTGGTAAAAACATGCTGAAAAAAAAAATCTTGAACACTGATGACGTGAACTGTGGCCCGTTGTCCATGACGAGGGTTTCGGAAAGTCCTTCTGCAACAAAAATTCTCTGGATTCGGTGATAGTGGCCACTGCTGTGGTGGCACGTATCTCATCCACAAACTAAAAGAAGTTAAAAACTAAAAAAAGTCGATAACATACATGCTTCCCATGAAGGATCCGAAGAAATCCGTATGGATACGTTGCCAATGATTTGGCGTACGTGGCCACAACTGTTGCCGGAGCTTTCTGATGGCGTTGACATGGTTCACAAATTCTGAAAAACCGCTCATTGTCTTTGTCCATACCCGGCCAGTAACAGTGTCGCCTGGCCAGTTGCTTAGTTGCTACGATTCTCCAGTGAACCTCATGTAAAGTGTTTAAGACATGTGACCGCAATGATGGTGGTATCAAAACTATGGTTTTCTTGGAATTGAGGAGCAATACTCCACTTCTCACCGACAATCGATTCTGTAGTCTTTTCCATTTATCGAATTCGGGCTCGCTGGGCTTTTCCATCTGCCATCCGACGACGATCCAATCCTTGCGCCTGAGTTCGGGTTCTTTGGAGGTTTTCCTTGCAATGGTAGTGGTGTCGACGGGGAAGTTCTGGAGCGCTTCCTCTTCTCCCAAATCGATTTGCAGGCAAGCGATGTCCATAATGTTGAAATCCGGGTCGGGTCCGCTGGAAAATTTACACAATGCATCGGCTTAGCATGTTCCGACGTGCGTCGAAATAACATATCATAGTGGTAATCAGCTAATAACAGGACCCATCGCTGTAACTTGCAGACAGGGTATGCCGGCATCTCTTTTCCTGGATTCAACAGAGATAGTAACGGTTTGCGATCAGTAATGATAAAGAATTTTCGACCGTATAGGTACTCGTGAAACTTCTTGACACCGAAAACGATAGCTAATGCGTCTTTCTCTATCTGGGAATATTTCCTCTGATGTATGTTCAAAGTTTTGGATGCAAATGCCACTGACGATTCCTTACCATTGTGCTTCTGGGATAGCACTACGCCGATACCGTAATCGGAAACGTCTACTGCTAGTGTTGTGATGCAATCCTGACGAAAATGAGTCAATCTTGAAGCCGCCTGCAGTTGATCCTTAAATGAGAGAAAAGCCTGCTGACACTCCCGTGACCAGATCCAAGCGACTCCCCGCTGCCGTAATCTGTTTAGCGGGGCAGCTATAGATGCGAAGTTACGGATGAAACAATAGTAGTAATTAATCTTTCTTAAAAAAGATTGCTGCTTTAAGTTCTTCAGCGCTGGGATGTCTTTAATGGCTGCAGTGTTGGCCGCCGTAGGTGGATTACGTACCGGTCAAGCACGTGTCCTATATAGATAATTTCTGACTTGAAAACACATTTATGCTAATTTATCTTGAATTCCCATTCCTGTATTGCTGCTAGAAGTGCTTGGAGGTTGCGTATGTGATCTTCTGTGTACGCCCCCGTGACCAGGATATCATCTAAGTAGTTGACACACCCGGGTATGAAGGCTGTTACCTGCTCCAAACATCGCTGGAAAAGTGCTGTCGCTGAAATGATACCAAAAGGTAGTCTGTTGTAGGCAAGGAGTCCCAACTGTGAGTTGCTTGAACTCGTCGTCGAGATGTAACTGCAGACATGCTCCCTTCAAATCAATCTTAGAAAACTCCCGTCCTCCAGACAGCTTGTGGAATAACTCTGCCGGACGCGAGATAGGGTAATGGTTGACTACTAGTTGTGCGTTTAAGGTGCTCTTGTAATCCGCGCAGATGTGAAGTCCGCCGTCGTTTTTCTTAACTTTCACCAGTGGTGTCACCAGTATCACTGCTGTCGTAAAGCTTGGAGCTTACTAAAAAAGCTTGTTACAGCTACTCCAGCCATGAAAACACAACCATTAGTAATTGCAAACCAAATAGCCGACCACCTAATAAGTATGTCCAGAACGAACCACGGTAGGTCACACAAAATAAAAATCAAGAAAAGAAAGAAAAAATTACAGAATTAAAGAAAAATTCAGCCCAACGTCAGATTTAAACAACCCATTCACCGAAGAAGAAATGGCCGCAGCCCCTTAATAACTTAAACCAGGAAAGGTTGCAGGTTTCGACGGTCTTCATAATGACTTCGTAATACACTGCGGTAAAAACACAATAAAATGGCTTACAAAATTATGTTCCAAAATACAGCTGACCAAGAAGATCTTTCATCAATTAATCATTTGCAAAGTTATAGCGTTATTAAAACCTGGTAAATCCAATGAGAACCCTAGTAATTACAGACCAATTGCACTTGTAAGCAGTTGCTACAAACTACTAGAGCATCTCATATACGCCAGAATTAGTCCTCAAATCCAAAAGGAACTACCCGTAGAACAAGCTGGTTTCAGACCCCAACGCAACTGTGAAGAACAAGTTCTTCCCTGACCACCTACATAGAAAGTTGATTTGAAAAGCGGGATAAAACTGGAGCAGTTTTCGTAGACTTGACAGCATTTGATACTGTGTGGCGAGAAGGCTTACTCTACAAACTACTAAATATCGTATAATGTCCTAATACAGTTGCTTTAGTAAATTGTCTGCTAACAATCAGGGAACTACAAGTAATCTTCCGTGACACGAAAAGCTCAAAAAGAAAGCTAAACAATGGCCTCCCTCAAGGATCCGTTCTCGCCCCTCTGTTGTTTAATGCCTATATATCTGACATACCCGAAACTGTGAGCAGAAAATTCGCGTATGCGGACGACCTAGACCTTGCCACACAAGATAAAAATCTAATCAATTTGGGAAACACAATAGCTGAAGACTTGAAGATATTGGGAAAATATTTCAAGAATTCGAGACTGACACCCAGCACAACCAAAATAGAAACTTCCTGCTTCCATTTAAACAATAGACTGACACACTCTACTATCAGAGTAACTCTTGATGATGTCACCCTTCCATACAACCCGCAACCTAAATACCTTGGAATAACGCTTGATAGAACTATAAGCTTCAGAACTCATCTACCTAAATTGGTCTCAAAACACTGTTCTCGAAACAACATAGTACACAAACTGGCTGCAACATCATGGGGAGCCAAAACCGATAACCTTCGTACCACAGCACTCTGTCTTGACTTCTGAGCTGGTGAATATTTTTGTATAGTCCGCACACCAAGGAAATTGACACAGTATTTAACGACACGATGAAAATAATCACTGGCAGCATCAAACCTACCCCGTTATTCTGGCTTTCCCCTCCCAGCAACATAGAACCTCCAACCCTGCGCCACCAAAGAGCCCTTCTGAGAACTATGTCTGTCATAAATGCTAATCAGGACTTTCCCACACAAGCGGACCTGTAAGGAAACTATGGACGCCTTAAATCCCGCCGACCAGCTTCCGTGGTAGCGAGATACATCGTTGAGGATCCTGCGGAGGAATGGAATACGCATTGGAGGCTGCACGCGCCCTCTGAGAACCACTCACTCGTGAGCATGGGAACTTTGCCGGAAGGTACCCATCTTCCTCGAAGCATCTGTGTGGCGTCGAATCGAGTACGCTCAGGGGTAGGTGCGGCAACTCACTCCATAGGTGGGGCATGCGTGAGACTCCGCTGTGTGACCGTGGAGAGGTGAAACAGAATATGACCCACATCATCTCTGATTGTCCTCTCAGAAGATTTTCGGGCAATATGAATGACTTTGTTAGTGCTACGACGGAGGCTATGGAATGGCTTAAAGATTTAGACATTAAATTGCAATATGCAAGTTGTGATATGCCTACTGTATTTTTACGTGCGTTTTATTTCATGCAAGTTGATGTATCCTGTTTTATTATGTACGCAACCATACGCTAAATAAATAAATAACCAGTAGTGTAGCCCAGCGTGACGTGACCGGGGATAGTACCTGTTGTTGGATTAGGCGCTGTAACTCCTGCTTAACCGCGTCTCTCAAAGCTAACGGGACAGGACGTGATCTGAAGAACTTGCTCTGGGCGGCGGTTGCTAGTTCGATGCGTGCTTTGAATTTCGTGCAGCAACCAAAACCTTCCGCAAACACTGCTGGGCACACCTCCAGTAACAGCTGGATTTCCATGTCATTCTCTGACGTGGTCACCGATAGCACCAAGTCACACACTACTAACCCTAATTGTTGGAAGCTGTCTGTTGCGATGATATTGGTAGTATCGTAACGGCCAACTATGAATACTTCGAGTCTGTGCACTCTCCCTCTGTATTTTACTGACAAGGGTACCGTTACCATGACTTAAATGCGTTTGTTATCAAAAGAGTATTGTTTCCTTACGCAATACTGACACTGAGGACACCCGATTGCCTAGTAAATAGACAAGTAGTTCAATCCACCAAAATCTCAAAAGGTCTTTGTGCCACTTGTAAAGTGATAGTGACTTTGTTTCTGGAATCAGCTATGAGCACCGCGTTTACCTGCGAAATGGTACTGCTTGATTATGAGTCAGAACTTTCCCTTGTTTTGATACTAGTGATCTCCCCCTCCATTTTATTCGGGTTAGTGATCTTAATGACTTTCTTACACACTTTACGAATGTACCTCTGTTTACCGCACCCAAAACAGGTTGCTGAGCACAAGCGACATTGCTGTCTGTCATGTCTTATGAAGCAATATCTACATGACGCATTTGGTGTCCTCTTTTTATCATCCTTCATATTGGTACTAAAACTTGGACTATTTATAGAGGACCGAAAACGATGTTTGCTGCTCTGTGTGTCTGCTTCACCTGATTTGCGTTGCGTAGTTGGCGTCGGGTTGCGCCTCTTCTAGTTGTGCTAATGTTGTTTGCGTGACCGCGTCATAATTTTTCGCGATGCGGGTTACTTCCTCCTGTGAAGGATTACTATGCTTCAGTGCTACAAAACGGACTTTCGAATCTGGCGTGTGTCTGATAATCATATCCCTGATTATCGAGTCCGTATAAGATGTAGTGCACTCCCCCTTTGCACATGTAAAATCACATTCCCTAGCTACTTTTCGTAATTCCGTAATCCAACTTTGGTAGAACTGGTTAGGCTTCTTCATGCAGGAAAAAAATGTAAACCTTGCTGCGACAACATGAGGTTGTGCATGAAAATGTTGCCTTAACTTCTCCATCAACGTGCTGTAAATAATTCTGAATAATTTTGTTCCTTACAAATTGTTCTGAGGACCTGACAGATATGATTTTCTGTTGTGCTTAAGAACATAGCGCGCTTCAAACTATCCTGTACGATGATGTAAAATTTAGAAGTGTTGTTCTAACCTAGCGGCATACTCATATCTATTTTCGTAGTCCACTCGAAACTCGAAAGGTGGAGCGAGGGGCGTTGGTGATGGCAGCGGTGTCTGAGTACTCGCAGCTGGTACCGTCTTCAATACTTCCAGCAGTTGTTGCTGTTGTTGCATGGCTGCGAGAGCTTGTATCACTTTTTCCACGTCGGCCATGTAGATAGTTTTCCTCGTCGCCAATTGTTATATCGTTAATAACTGCCACTCATTAGTAACAAAACAACTTTTATTCTTCAGTAATCATACACATACAAATTCCAGAATATAATAGCCGGTGGTCGCGAGTCCATAAATCCAGCAGAAAGTTGACGTGGATGCGCCCGTGTCGGAAGTTCCGTGAATCCAGTAGACGATTGCCTTTGTAACGCCGAGTGAAGTTTCGCCGTAATGTAAGTGGTGGCGAGATCTGGTGCCGAAGGGAGGTCCGTCACTGAAGCTTGTTGAGATCTGTCTGCAGCAGCATGAGGCGCATATTATAGGCTGTCGATTTCCCGCCGCTCGTAGCTGCGGCCCGCGTCCTATTGGTGCTCGCTGGCACCTGCATTACTTACCGCGCCCAAGCTGCAGTTAGCGCTGTCTGCGGGTAATTTAGGAACTACTAACTTCCACGGTCTTCAAAACTGCAGCGTATGCTGCACTTTCCAGAGTGTAATAGGAGCAGTTCTATGGCAAATGCGTTGGTGTTTCTATACTAAGTCTACAGCCACAAATCTCATGTATTTTCCCTAAACATCTATGGTACTGTGCAAAATACTCGTGGTCTGTCAAAAATTACATCACTACTCATGGTGGGTTAAACCATTTACTGTTTTCTCACACAAAATTTACTTTCGAAATATATGCATACATTTCTCGTCCTGTGTCTTCACCGTTATTTCCAGGCCCATACAAGGAAGTTCGTTATTCTTTTCCTTGATATTTTGTCCCTGCATCGTATTTTTGTCTCATTCAATAGTACCTCACCATACCGCGCAAGGTTACTCCATCATTTAATCTTCTGAAAATGTTAATCAATAGGCTGTATCCCAACTAAAACATTCATCGCTGAAGTGGAGAATGTTCGACAACAGCCCGATACCCGCAGCAAACATTAACTCTCTATGACCCGAAGTTTCTTCTCAAATGTGACATTCATTGTTCTATCCCCCAAAGTCACACTCTCATGTGAAATCACTTGCCGAAGCTCACCTTTGTATAATATTTTCACATCTCGTCTGTCAATATTAAGAACATGAATGTCCACGCGCAGCATGCTGTATAGTATGAAACGCAGTCTGCGACACATACGTCAATCTATTATCGAGTATAACTCCTAAATATCGGTTCTGTCGCACTATTTGTACTTTTCGCACTAGTTGGTTTTCGTTTGAGCATATCTAATCGATTTGTCACTCAGAGCACCCTCGGTAGATTTGTTCTCCTGTTTACAGCACATGTCGCGCAAGTCTGTAGTAATCCTATTTGAAGCGCATCAATACGTTCATCCAAAGTCCTATCTGTTCCGTCCAACATCTGACCTTTTCTATCCTGTAGCTGCTGGCAATCAATCCATCTATAATTTATTATTTCCCCTTCCTGATCTTCTGCATGTTCTACCCGTGCCAATGTTACATTGATTCTACGATTATTTTGCACTCCCGAAACCCGTCGCCATGATAATAGTAACTCTAGCGTTCTCCATTTATTTGTTAATGTCAGATCTATAATGGATTTTCTTCTTCTGCCCGAAAACGTGGTTGTTCCATTCAAGACCATTAACCCCGTGTCGAATAGAAACTTTCTCCACCGTGTTGTGCGTTTGTCTCCAAGAATTCTCATCCGTCCGTTTGTGTCGAAGCAGACAATAATTTCCTTCTGTCTCATCTTATACAATATTTGCTTCAAGGCTTGTAAATCCCGTTTCAAGTTCTTTGCATATTGGCAATAATAGTTTATTACCAATATCTCACATGTATTGTATTGTATGACCTGACAATGCTATGTGAGGTATTCTTGTAGTGTCATTACATTCCCTTCTCCCCGTATAACTATCGCACTCCACGGGTTTGTCCTAACAACAACTCGAGACGCAAGATGCACAAGTTGTAATTTACCTTTTAACTGATACACCTCCTGCAAGCACGCAACAACAATGTTATTACGTTTCGTGTAGGCTCCCAAATGTATACTTGATACTTAACCTTAAGAACATTGTTGTTCCGTGATTGGTGCCATAATACTTGAATCTGAACCCTAATTCCACGGTTGTTTCACAAATGGGGTGATAATAGTCAGTGAAGCAAAAACTAAGTAAATGCCACCTTTGACGTAACTGTACGTGCTATCTGGACGTAGACCATTTCTATCGCGGCTTCGTCATTTGCGCTCATGTAAAGCTGCGAGTGACATGTAATAAAAGATGAGGCAATTATGGATTAATCAATAGAAGAGAGTGTTGACGAAATGAATGTTGTGTTAAAGTCCCGTGTGCTTGAGTCAAGGAAACGGACAATTATCGAATTGAGGACAAAAAGAGAGAGGAGCATGCATATCATACAGGAGTGTGATCTGTATGCTTAGGAAAGGGAAAATTTTGTAGAATATCTAAAGAGAAAAGGGAAGCAAACTAATGGAATAAAACAATAGATTTTGAAAGACAGAGAAATGTTTGAAAATTTTAAAGAGTATGTCACTCAGTTAGGAATGATAAGACATATTTTACAGAAGGAAGAGGAGAAGACGCAACCGTCACTTGATGTGTTATGTGAGTACAATTTGTTATTGTGATTTTTATTATTAACGACTCTATTAAAGACAAGGTATTTACTGTACCAAAGGTCAAAATACATTTTTAGAAACATGATTTTGTCTTTTCACGGACAAGGAAAAGTAAATCCATAGTTCTCTCTTTTCTTATTGGGGAGTAATATTTTCCTACAGCTGTTAGAAATTCCTTCCTTTCTTCATTGCAAAAGTGAGACGAATGCCGAGTTACCCGACACTGTTCTGTTTTATGAGGTCATGGACAATTGTAGAAGATTAATTAGTGTCAACACAAAAAATATGCAAGAAGACATCAACTCGAAACAGCAGCAGCAGTCTCCTGAATAACAGTTTTTTCACAAGAGTGAATAGAAGAATCAATAAAAAACGCTACTTATTATTGAAGAAGGATTAATCTGATTGGAGCTTCTAAATAATAAGATTTCATTGTTGTGAAGTTTTTTAGTGCTATGCATAATGATTTGAAATTAAGAAGCAAATGCACATTATTGAATAATGTGAATTTTAATAAAATGTTTCAATATGAAAAATGACCAAAAAACGAATTTGACAAGATACAATACGTATTTTCAGCCTCCTCCTCGTTTCTCGTAAAAAAGCAGCCTTAGACAAATGAATACCATCGTCATTCGACTGTCGAAGGAGCGCGGTGGTTGCGCGCTCTGTTGAAGTAATTCTGAAATATTTCCGTCTGCTTTTTGCGAGGATCTGACCTTGGTCTGGTGGTATAAATTGAAACTACCCCTTTTCGACGAGCGACAAGCTGATTCGGGGCGTTAACGCAGCGGCATCCCACCGCTTACTGAAAAATTATACTATATCTTCAAAGCGGCAATCTCAATTTTGCAGAACTGCGCACGCGTAATGACACACCTGTAAGCAAGAGTTGACTGCTCGTCTCAGGTGATCATAATCCGTATCCTGCACGATCGTTTCAAGTGTTTATTAATTTTCCAAACAATTAGCAATATTATAAATACATTGTCGTAACAAAACATACAGTTATAAATATAAAAAATACGGTTATTTTATACGGACTAAGGACAAGTGTAATACACAAACTCGGGCAGCTCTTCCTGGCACTGAAACTGATATTGAAAATTTTTCGAAAATGTTCTTATTCTTTCTATGAGAGTTTTTGAAATTTTGCATAGACAACAAGGAGATACTACGCTAAATACGAAATATGAATCAAATTGACTCATCCATTTAGAGAAAAACGGTACGGACAGATCGTTGGATGTCATGCTAAAAGCCTTTTTCGGAATTAGGACACCCAAAAAGAATATTTCCGCCCAAAGATTAAAATCGAATATTTCCGCGATTACAAATTGTCGCTCCTTCTATTCTTCCAAATATAAATAACAGTTAACAGGGATGTCACAGGGTCTTGACGCAACAGGGTCTTTTTGGAAGGAGTGCGAAAAATGGAAATTGAAGGAGGTTAAAAATATTTATGTAAAGAATAAAAATTATTTTAGAAATTAGCCTAAAAACTATAATTGTCATAATTTTAAAATTTACAAACATTTTAACATGATAAATGTTGGGGAAGATTTATTATTGTATTCACAATAACGTTTCCTCCTCTCCAAAATAAATATTCCAAGTAGGTTTTAAAGAACAAGATTTATTGCGTAAATAAACAAAACCGTCTTGGAACAAACAAATGAGTAGCACAAGACGATAAACGGTAAAATTGAAAGTTCCGTGTGAACTGATTTCTCACGTATAACAAGCGTCGTTTAGCGTTCTCTGCGTCGACGGGAGGCGGCGCCGATGGTAGCAGTCCATGGAATATTACGGCGGCCTCTTGCGTGATGACGTCACCAGTCGAAGTCGTCGTGGGAAGTGTGCCTTTTTATCGATCCCTGAGGTCGATTGTTCCGGGTCGGAGGATCCTGTGGTCGCGGTGGCGCGGCCAGTTGAAGTCGCCGAAATGGTTTATCTCGCATCGATTCTTGAGGTCGATGGTCTCGGCGCGGAGGATGCTCCGGTCGTTTTGTTTCTCGAGATTTGGCGTTGTTTACGGCGTTGCGTGGAACGTCTTGAGTCGCCGAATTTGGGAAATTGTGTTTCCCTGATATCGGACGTGCCCGAGGATTTTGGGTTCCCCAAATATTGATCGGGGTGCCGTTGAAGTGAAATTTCTTTCGAGTCTGGCGTAGTCAAATTTGATTCTAAATTTGACTTGCATGGGCGCCGTCAGCGCCAGTTCGAAGATTGGATTTCTTCGGAGGTTATGTACTCGGCTCGGAGCAGCTTTAGAACGATGTGTTCAGTCCGAGAGCTGGCGAGATAATGATTTTATCGTTGCTAGCAGGTATAACCTAAACAAAGACATATGACGGTTTGAGAGGTCTAGCATTGTGTCGTAGTCTTGGTATTCTCCAGAAGTTTCTTAACAAGTTG